>JAAEAF010004480.1:0-21368 GCA_011037195.1 Triatoma infestans | reverse complement strand
TGGTACGTTAATATTATTTATATATCGAAAAGTTATATTATTATGCAAGATTAACGCACTGCAATCAATTTTTTTTTTATAATGTGATTTAGTAGCTGAAATATATATGAAATGGTTTAATCATTGAATACAAATGGTTTATTTTTCTGTGATATGTGCACACGTTTTTATTGAACGAAAGAATAATCTGTCGTACAATTACTTTTGTACCAGTACGGCATAATCTATCCAATAAATGTGGATTCACCGTCGTCCACTGGATAGATACATGTGGACTTAGGGCACCCACATGATGGACGCGCTTCATGTGAAACCATGGAAGGGGTGGTTGCTTGAGACAGCAGGGCCGGTGGCAAGGAAGTTGGTTCGATAAGGAGTGTGTAACAACTCACACTGCCGAGGCCAAATAGCACTGGAAAATGGATGTAGCTGTAGCGTTGGGCCATATTTTCTGGTGCATATAAGATTAGGGAAAAAAAAAAATCATGTTTGATGACCAAGACTATGTATATATAGATTAGGCAAGATAATTAAACATTTATATATTGCGAATTGAATCCACTATGGATACAAATTAGGCGTTCTAATGTTAACGGCCTTAATGGGTACGTCTAATATTATTTTAATCTATCGAAAGTTATTTAATGCATAGTAATCTTATTTACCCTGCGCGGCGGATTCAACTCGGGCTCGTGGGCGATGAAAAAGACGCAGAAACTGCGCGTCGTCCTGTGAACTGAGGACACATGAACATCGACACTTTGAACGCCACAGCGGCAATGGGATTCTATCAAAGGGCTACGCCTGTCTGAGGGTGTTAAAAAATTAGAAATTTTATTTTTAAAATTTCTATTAAAATTTATATATATATATTATAAATATATATATATATTGGAAATTTTCTGTTGTCAACACGTTTTTGCTTGTACAACAGTATTTCTAAATACATGCAATTTTCTTTTCTTTATGTTATTTCTTATATACTTGTTTTTTAGAGCATAGTTTCAATTTTGAAATTTGTAATCCAAGTATTGTTAATAAATCAAGTATAGTAGTGAAATGTTGAAGCAAAAGAAATTATTTTCGCATCTAGGCATAGTCTGGGCGATGTTTTTCTTTTTGCATAAAACAATGATCTACATTTATTTACTTGAGTTTGCCAATTTTTTTTTATATATATTAAACTTCCTTGCAGTTGCCATATATAAATTTTGGATTTTTCAAATTGTATATTGTAAACTCTGTAAAAACAGGTTAGAAATATTTAAAAAGAAAAGAGATGCGCAATCATTTTTTCGACCTCAGATTAGGTGGGATTCCCCGCTGAATTTAAGCATATTAGTAAGCGGTGGAAAAGAAACCAACAGGGATTCCCTTAGTAGCTGCGAGTGAACAGGGATTAGCCCAGCACTGAATCCCAAAAGCATTGCTGTTAGGGAAATGTAGTGTTTGGGAGGGCTCAATTAACCCTGAGATATGTGCATTTCGCCCAAGTCCATCTTGAACGAGGCCACGGTCCCGAGAGGGTGCCAGGCCCGTTGATGGCAAATGCCTATTTCAGGTGGGCCTCTCCTTAGAGTCGGGTTGCTTGAGAGTGCAGCCCTAAGCAGGTGGTAAACTCCATCTAAGGCTAAATACAACCACGAGACCGATAGCGAACAAGTACCGTGAGGGAAAGTTGAAAAGAACTTTGAAGAGAGAGTTCAAGAGTACGTGAAACCGCTCAGGGGTAAACGGAAAAGAACTGAATATCCGAAAGGGGAGATTCACGTCTTACCAGTTGCTCAACTTTTAAATGATTTGAGATGGCCTCTCGCCCTATTCAGTGTAACAGCTGTGGTAGTGGGTTTGGTCGCTCGCATTTAAATTGGAAGGGTAATGGTGGACCGCACTTCTCCATTAGTAGGACGTTGCGACCTGTCAAATAATATCCTAAGTATTTGGCTAATTTGTCTGTTTTTAGGCAGTACTGAAAGGTATTTCCTTTAACAGTTTTAGCCGTTTAGATACTGGATATAATTGACAGTAACGAATCATGGTGTTGAGCCACTTACTTTGTAAGTGTCCTTCATGGCTGTTTGCAAGTGGGGTGGTTAATTAGTTTTAGTCGGATTTCGGTCCGTCTAACTATTCCGCCTACGGTTGGTAAACTGTTCCTTGGACAGTGCTTATAACACCGGTCGGCAGCGATTCAGGTTCAGGCTCTTATCCGACCCGTCTTGAAACACGGACCAAGGAGTTTAGCGTGTACGCAAGTCATTGGGTGTATAAAACCCAAAGGCGAAATGAAAGTAAAGAGTAGAGAGTTGTAAATAAGTTTACTTTTTTACAATCTCCTCTTTAGGGAAGATGGAAATATCATACAGCAATGTGTGAAATTTTCCCGCATTCCCAGGGCGCTTGTTTCTTGCTTTGCGAGTCAATGCGCACCCAGAGCGTACACGCTGATACCCGAAAGATGGTGAACTATGCCTGGCCAGGACGAAGCCAGGGGAAACCCGGGTGGAGGTCCGCAGCGATTCTGACGTGCAAATCGATCGTCGGAGCTGGGTATAGGGGCGAAAGACCAATCGAACCATCTAGTAGCTGGTTCCCTCTGAAGTTTCCCTCAGGATAGCTTGCACTCGGTTGAGACGAGTCTCATCCGGTAGAGCGAATGATTAGAGGCATTGGGGTCGAAACGACCTCAACCTATTCTCAAACTCCAAATAGATGAGATCCCCGGCTTTCTTAAAAGTGAAGCCGTGGGAATCGGATCAGAGTGCCAAGTGGGCCAATTTTGGTAAGCAGAACTGGCGCTGTGGGATGAACCAAACGCAGAGTTAAGGCGCCTAAATGGACGCTCATGTGAAACCATGAAAGGCGTTGGTTGCTTAAGACAGCAGGACGGTGGCCATGGAAGTTGGAATCCGCTAAGGAGTGTGTAACAACTCACCTGCCGAAGCAACTAGCCCTGAAAATGGATGGCGCTGTAGCGTCGTGCCTATACTCTGCCGTCAATGACAAAGGTAGTTAATAAGCTGTGTGTTAATTAATGTTGTAGTTTTTTAAATTGCGATGTTGTTAATTATATAGCTTGTTTCATACTACTATTATGTCTTGACGAGTAAGAGGGTCGCGGCGATGAGCGCAGAAGGGTCTGGGCGAGAGCCCGCCTGGAGCCGTCGCTGGTGCAGATCTTGGTGGTAGGAGCAAATACTCCAGCGAGGCCCTGGAGGACTGATGTGGAGAAGGGTTTCTTGTGACCAGCTGTTGCACAAGAGTCAGTCGATCCTAAGCCCTAGGAGAAATCCGAAGCGATAGGCTGCCGTTAAGATTTAATTATTTTAAATGGTTGGCGCTATCTGGGCGAAAGGGAATCCGGTTCCTATTCCGGAACCCGGCAGCGGAACCGTTCCAAATCGGGCTCTCATTTGAGAACTCGTCGGGGTACCCCGATAAGACCCGGAGACGCCGTAGGGAAATTCGGAGAGAGTTGTCTCTTCTCTATAAGCGTTCGAGTTCCCTGGAAACCTCTAGCAGGGAGATAGGGTTTGGAACGCGAAGAGCACCGCAGTTACGGCGGTGTCCGGATCTTCCCTACGGACCTTGAAAATCCGGGAGAGGGCCACGAGGAACCCCGCGCCGGCTCGTACCCATATCCGCAGCAGGTCTCCAAGGTCAATAGCCTCTAGTCGATAGAATAATGTAGGTAAGGGAAGGCGGCAAATCCGATCCGTAACTTCGGGATAAGGATTGGCTCTGAGGACTGAGTCGTGCCGGGCTTGGTCGGGAAGTGGAGCGGTGTCAACGTGCCGGGCCTGGGCGAGGAGAAAATTGCGTTCAAGCGCTTTTGGATCCGAGCTCGGTCCCGTGCCTTGGCCACCCACGGATCTTCCTTGCTGCGAGTCGTTAGCCGGGTGGTTACCGTTGGCTTCTGCTGGCTGGTCGACCTGGCTTACGATCTCTTCGGCCGACATTCAACAGTCAACTCAGAACTGGCACGGACAAGGGGAATCCGACTGTCTAATTAAAACAAAGCATTGCGATGGCCCCAACGGGTGTTGACGCAATGTGATTTCTGCCCAGTGCTCTGAATGTCAAAGTGAAGAAATTCAAGCAAGCGCGGGTAAACGGCGGGAGTAACTATGACTCTCTTAGCACAACATTCTCAATTTGATACCGCGAAACTGGGCGCGAAGAGGTAGCAGGGGCTAGGTGTTTTGAGTTGAGCTTGTTCCTAGCCTGGGATGCCTGCTGCCTAAAAGATGGGAAGTGCAGACGTATCGAGGGCCCTCGGGGCGTCTCGGGCCTGATCTAGGTGAACCCTAGTGAGGGCCCGTAGGCGCTTCCGGGGATCACCCTCTTTGCTCGGCTTCCCTTTGAGCTGCTTGTCTAAGAGAACTAGTTGAAACGGGCCAGATATGCGCTTACAAGTCCATCCCACTAGCCTCTACTGGTCAAGTCAAGTATGCACGCCTCCAAGGGGCCCCCGCTGGTAACTGGTCACAGGTCTCGACCTGGGCCAGGCAGAGTGCTACTTGGCGAGCTCTCCACACGGCAGGTGTGGACCCCTCTAAGGTGGCACCCCCACCATGTGCCTTCTGACCCGCTCATTCAGAGGAGGGGAGTAATCAAGGGCGGAGGCTTTATAGGGTGAATGGGTTGCCACCCCATTCACCCTGAATTCAGCGGGCACATCAAGAAAAATTTTTACACCTGAAAGAAGATATCGGACTGATCCACCGGTCAGCCGACCCGCTGCTTCCACCGGGCCTCCCGTTGGTGGTCCGTCGTCGTCTTCGACTTCGACGTCATCGGCGGTTGAGTGTCCACAGTGTGGGAGGACCTTCTCCACGAGGAGAGGTCTGGGTGTGCATCGTCAGCGGTCACACCCTGCTGAATATGCGAACAGCATCGACTTGCCTACTGTGAAAGTCAGGTGGAGTCGGGAGGAGCTGCTGATAATGGCAAAAAGGGAGGCGGAGTGCACGATGGCTGGAACTCGTTTCCTAAATCAGGCGCTCTTGCCTCTTTTTAGTAACCGTAGCTTAGAGTCGGTTAAGGGCGTTCGACGTCGTGCCGACTACAGGGCGATGGTGGAGGATGCGCTGCGCGCGCTGAGGTCTCGACCGTCGACCCCGCCGAGTGCTACGTCCTCAGATGGTGTCGAGAGTGACAGCGATCATTCGTCTGTCTCAATCGGCAGTGCTGGTATGGGCGCCGGGTTTGTGCCGCTTTCCCCGGCGTCCGATTTTATTGAGGGTGAGTCCGAGCTGCGTAATGCAGTAAGGTCTCTCCTCTGGGAAACGGTCGTGCCCGGAGAGGGTTTCAACGCAGAGCAGCTTCGCTGTTCTGCTGCGAAAGCCCTGGATGGACACGACGTCAGTAACGAATTGGTTAGCTGGCTTAGGCTATGCTTTCCTGATGCCGCACTAGCACAGCCATCGGGGCGTGGTACATTTGGTGGGCGACGCGGTCGTAGGCCGAAGCGCACAAGTAAAAGACTAAAGAGGCGAAAAGCGTATGCGCGCACGCAGACCCTGTGGAAGCGCAACCGGTCCAGGGCTGCACACGAAGTGCTGGATGGTGGTCCGAGGCGGGGTGCCCATGGCCTGGAGGAAATCGAAAGGTTCTGGGCTCCCTTGCTGCAGACGCCAATGGGTATTGAGGAGAGTCACCCTCTTCGGAAGGTTGGCCCTCCGATTGCCGTTGGCGATCTGCTTGGCCCCATCAGCATGGACGAGGTGCATGCCCACCGGTTCGCGGTGCGCTCTGCAGCCGGGCCAGATAATATCTCGGTCCGGTCGTGGAATGCGGTCCCACCATCAATCAAGGCCCTGTTATACAACACGATATTAGTGCAAGGGAAGTTACCGGAAGCGTTAAGGGTGTCACGCACGGTCTTTATTCCTAAGTCGGACTTACCCGGTTCTCCGGGCGGCTATCGGCCGATTTCGGTCGTGTCGGTAGTCGTGCGACACCTTCATAAGATCTTAGCAGCCAGGCTAAGTGCCCTACGTCTTTTTGACGTACGTCAGAGGGCTTTTGTCTCCGCTGATGGAGTGGCCGAGAATCTCGTTATTCTCGACTCCCTGTTGGCGACGGCACGGTCCTCGATGCGAGAGGTGCATTTGGTCTCGCTTGATATTATGAAGGCGTTCGACAGTCTCGACCATGGGGCGATCGAGCGCATCTTGCGTGCCCGAGGATTCCCTGAATCTTTTATTGGTTATGTACTAAGTGGTTACAACAATGCCAGAACGCGGTTTGAGGTGAAGGGCAGGTCCAGTAAGGACGTCATCCTTCGAAGGGGAGTGAGGCAGGGTGATCCTCTGTCGCCACTGATTTTTAATCTGGCGGTGGATGAGATCCTCTCTTCTATCCCCGAGGAGGTGGGTTTCCTCTTGGAGGGCGAGCGCGTCTCCTGCTTGGGATTTGCAGACGACTTAGTCGTTGTTGCTTCTTCCAGGTTGGGGATGAGCTTAGCCCTCAGTAAAATAGAGGAGGCAGCGTCTGGAATGGGCCTTTTCCTGAACCCAAACAAGTGTCATGCTCTCTCCTGTATCCCTGATGGACACGGAAAGAAGTACAAGATTGTGGCTGAACCCCAATTTCGGTTGGGGGGAAAACCACTCGGACAATCGTCCGCGGTTTCCGAGTGGAGATATCTTGGAGTGGACTTTGATCCGCGTGGAGCCAAGACTATTGAAGTTGATGTTTCGGCGGCGTTAGAGAATCTTTCTCGAGCGCCTCTGAAGCCTCAGCAACGTCTGGTTATCCTGCGGACATTTTTCATTCCCAGATTTGTCCATGTTCTTGTGCTCGGCAACGTCACCTCTGGTAGGCTGTTGCAGTTGGACAGGCAAGTTCGGCGGTACGTCCGCACGTGGCTTCGCCTTCCCAAAGATGTAGCCCTTGGCTACTTCCATGCTTTACCTAAAGACGGTGGGCTTGGGATCCCGTCCTTCAGGACGTTGATACCTGAGCTCACTGTCCGCAGGATTGGCAAGTTGGAATCGAGCGAGTACCCCCCGGCGAGGGCGGCATGGCGTTCGCGTCGTGTGCAGCGCAAGCTGGGCTGGGCGAAAGGAGCGTTGGAACGATTCGGGATCCCGGCCGATGGTCCTCGGGCCAATCGGAAGGGATACTGGTCGTCCTTGCTCCACGCTTCAGTTGATGGGTTCGAACTGCGGGAATCTTCTAGAACCCAAAGTTCGACTCGTTGGATTGTCAATGGAAGTGCCGGGGTGCCGGGAAGGGACTATGTGCAGCACGTACACGTCCATATTAACTGTCTTCCAACTAGGATCAGAACTTCCAGAGGTATACGTAGAGGTTCGATGCCTGTGCATTGCAGAGCGGGATGTGCGGAGGAAGAGACTGCTGCGCACGTCATACAGCGTTGTTTTCGAACACATGGTGGTCGAATACTACGACACAACGCTGTATGCAACATGTTGGCCGCTAGCCTGCGCTCGAAAGGGTGGCAGGTGGAGCAAGAGCCAAGTGTGCAGACGTCTGTCGGCCTCCGCAAACCCGATATAATTGCAAAAGGCAGGGATGGCGCGTTGGTGTTGGACACCCAGGTTGTCAGCGGTGCAAGGTCCTTGGACCTAGCACACCAGAGTAAAAAGAAGTATTACGCTGACAACTCGGATCTGGTTGAGGCTGTTGCAACCAGGTTCGGACTCTCCACCAGGAAGGTGGAATTTACTTCCGCTACGCTTTCCTGGCGTGGGGTTTGGTCTCCGCGGTCACACGCGGAACTTATCTCATTTGGGATCCCCCCGGGGACTCTGAGTGGGGTAGTGACGCGTGTGCTGCAGGGCCCCCACACGAACTGGACAAGGTTCAATCAGATGACGTCGACTGCGGGAAGGCGGGGGACTTCTGGCGTGGGACCCGGTGGAATATCAGCATCAGGGTGAGAGCGACCACCCCATTGGGCAGCTCCTGGGAGAGAAGGAACTGAGGAAAAGGACACATCTGAAGAAAGGACAAACTAGGAAACGGAAGCAAGATGTCACCGCTCAGCAGAAATGGACTATCAAGTACACTCGCCAGGATTCGAAATTCGTGCGGGCACCCAGCGTAGACAGGCTGCGTTGGGTGCTCGACTGTCGCAAATATAATAAAAAAAAAAAAAAAAAAAAAAAAAAATGCCAAATGCTCCAAATGTGAGTGTTCTACTGGTAGTCGTACAGTACACATCGTTGTCTAAGTGCTCTCGTTATTTTACTGTTATTTTGCTTTTTTAAATTATTTGTAGTGAAGTTAAAATTCTGGGAGTTTGTGCCAATAAAGTTTGAGTGTTCTAGCCCACTTTGAGTCAGTGTATGAGATTGGAAAAACTTCCCCTTCGGAGTTTTACGAGCTTTCACGTTTTGTGTTATTGTGGGGCTCGGGGGTGTAGCCCCAAACTGAGGCTTATACTGTGGACGATACAGGTGGTGAGTAAACTTTTAGTCTTGGTTTGATGAAAATCGATCGAGCGGTTTAGGAGATATAAGCTCTGGAAATCTTCGATAAGGGCGAGTGGACGGGTGGGCGCCAGTTTGGTTCGAGTGACAGGCTCAAGCAGGAGGATTGGTGCTGCAGCTAGTGGGGCGTTGATTAGGCAGCAGCAGAGTGCCCTTGGCGACAGCCGTATTATCTGGATATCGTTGATTGCAGCAGGGGGCGTGGCCCCGTGCTCAGGGGGGCGCAGCCTCGGCGCCAAAATTGGATGTGTATTGGAAGCGGTGGAGCGCCCAGAAGAAACTAGCCGGGTTTGAGGCTCGTCACACGAAGTGGAGAGCTGCAGCGAGCCTCGGAAGGTACGCATATTGACAGGAGAGGATAAACTAATAGGAGCCAAGTTTTATAATTTTTAATAATTGAGGTGTTAATTGGTGGGCAATTAGTTAATTGCCGCTTAAACGACCAATTTATAAGTACTATAAGAGTTGTACGGCGCTTCGAGCGGGCTGGTGTTACCGTACCGCTGAGTATTGCGGCTTTAGTCTATTGGCGGTGCCGTTATACACTTAGAATTTTATCATCTTGGTTGGACATTTATTACGTTTCAGTGGTAATAGACTGCCGGCACCTTGCCGGGCTTGTGGTTAGGTGACCATGGCTGCGGGGGGGGAATCCCCGTCCCTCAGCAGATCCGCAGAGCTATTTGAAGTCAGAACCCAGGGGTTTATGAAGTCGTCTTCACCTGAAATCCTGGAGTTGTTCAACGAGGCGATAATACTGGAACAGGAATCAATAAGATTTTGTGACGAGAGAAAGAAGATTGGAGAAGGGCCAGCCAAGGTATTTTTGGCGAAAGTGGGAGGACTGACATCAGTGATCAAGAAGCTGGCAACAGAGGCGATAAAACTGGAGCAGCAAAATGCTGTTTTGGCGAGTAAATTGGAGGAGATGAAGGAGACGCGGCAGGCGCAGCAGGTGCAGCAGACGATTATGGACAAACTAGGCGCGGAGATGGAAGAGGTTAATAGGAAGCTGGAGTCTTTGGGTGGTAGTGGGGCCGCAGGTGTAGTGAGTGGTGTGGGTGCCTTGGGTAAAGATCTAGGAAAGGTGAGTGGGGCTTCCTTCGCGCAGGTGGTTGCAGCTAGTAAGGTACGCGGAGAGAAAAGCAGGTCGCTCATTATAAGTCCGGTTGAGGGGAGCAAGCTGGAGTCAGCGGATAAGGTCAAGGAGGACCTTAAGCGGAGGTTCGATCCGGATATTGAGGGGTGGAAAGTGGTTGGTCTGAGGAAGAGAGGGGCGCGTTCGGTGGTACTTGAGACGGACGCAACTAGTAAGGGGCAAGTCCACATCGGTGACGAGAGATGGGCCGCCATGGGGGTTACGGTCAGGGAGCTGGGCAAAGCCCTGCCGAAGGTGATTATTTACGATGTACCTAGGACCCTAGGGGAGGCCGAACTAATGGAGCGGGTTCAACAGCAGAACTTGGACCACAGACAGGCTGTGGAATTTAGGAGCAATGCTAAGGTACTTTTTAAAACGGGTCGTAGGGACAATGACGTTGTCAATATTGTTCTCGAAATGTCTGCCGGGGCAAGGGAAACACTGGTTTCCAAGGGGCGCATTTATGTCGGTTGGTCTGCCTGCAGAGTAGATGATTATCTGGGAATTTCCCGATGTTACAAATGTCGAGGGCTTGGACATATAGCGAAGTATTGTAGGGCCAAGGAGGACGTGTGCGGCCACTGTTCCGTGTCGGGACACAGGATGAGGGATTGCCCCAGGAGTGGGGATCCCCCGGAGTGCGGGTTATGTAAAGGTATGGGCAAGAAGTCGGACCACAGGATCAATGACTCTGAGTGCCCCGGGTGGCTGAGATCCGTGGAGTTGAAGGTAAAATCTACAGATTATGGAAAGTGAATTGACCCATACGTGCGAGGTGTGCGAACGGGCGTTCAGTACTGTGACTGGTTTGGGATTGCACCGTAGGCGCGCGCACCCTGTAGAGTTCAATCGTGGGATTAATGTGGATCGGTGCAAGCGGCGGTGGTCTCCCGAGGAATTGCAAATTCTGGCGGAGAACGAGGCCAGGTTAGTCAGGGAGGGTGTTCGGCAGGGGCTGGCACTGCGGTTGGTGGGGCTGTCCCATGGTCGCACAGTTGACAGTATCAAGGGCGTTCGGAAGAGGGCGGACTACGCACAGCTTGTGGCGACCGCTTTATCTGAGGGCATGATGGGGGAACAGGCGGGAGCTGCGGGGTCGGATGAAGTGATGACGGTTGCGCCTCGAGGAGACGGGAATGGGTATGAAGAAGCGTTGCGTTCAGCACTTAGAAATGACCTAACGATACTGTCTGGGCTAGCAAGGCGGTGCGATCATGCTGAACGGTTGCGGACTGCGATGGAAACGGTCCTGCGGAATGGAGATCCCGTGGAGGACATTGTCCGTTGGTGGCGTGGGTTGCAGGGCGGGGATCTGGAGCCTGGAGAGCCCGGTCGTGGTTTGCGGAGTGGCGCGATGGAGCGGTCGGCGGGTCCCGCCCGACCCTCGTCCAGGCAGTTGAGGCGAAGGGAATACGCTGAGATCCAAACGCTTTGGAAAAGAGATAGAAAGGCGGTGGCAAGCAGAGTGCTGGGGGGAGGGAGGGATTTGGGGAATCAGACAATGGAAGATATGGTCAGATATTGGGCACCGCTCTTTGAGGCTGAATCGACCCCTTGGGGTGGGGAAACGGAGCCGATGGTTGATATGTGGTCTCTTGATGATGTTTTCGGACCGGTCCAGGACACGGAGATTTTAGACGCGCGCCCCAGGCCTAGTACGTGTGCGGGCCCTGATGGGATAGAGCCGGCTAGGTGGAATGCGCTGCCATTAGTTATGAAGCGGTCCCTTTTTAACTGTTTGATGTTGCATGGCCAGTTGCCTGAGCAACTGTTGATGGCGGACACGGTTCTGGTCCCTAAGACCTCGTTGCCTGGTGATTCGGGGGGCTATCGACCCCTTTCTGTGACCTCTGTAGTTGTGCGCCATTTCCACAAGGTGTTAGCCAAGAGGCTTGGTGGCTTGTGCGGGCATGAGCGACAGCAACGCGGCTTTATCCCGGGTTTGGATGGGGTGGGCGACTCCGTGGTGCGGCTTAATGCCATTCTTCGGAGGGCCTGGAGGTCGCGTCGCTCGCTGGTGATGGTGAGTTTGGACGTCTCTAAGGCGTTCGATAGTGTAAGCCATGAGGCAATAATTGTTATGTTGCGCCGACGGGGGGCCCCTACTGGTTTGGTGGAATACGTAAGGAGGTGCCTGTCGCGCTCCTCGACCAGAATAAGGTGGAGAGGTGAGCGATCGGGTCCTATCAGGGTGGCCCGGGGAGTTAGGCAGGGCGACCCGCTATCCCCGTGGCTATTTAATATGGTTATGGATCATGTGATCCGTAGCCTCCCAGAAAGGGTGGGGTTCCGTTTTGGGGCGCCGGGGCAGCGGGTTAACGCGATGGCCTATGCGGATGATGTCATGCTGTTTGCGGCGTCTGAGGTTGGTATGCGGGCATTGTTGGCGAGCGCGGAGTCGGCTCTGGCGGAATGTGGACTTAGTCCTAACTCGATGAAATCATGGTCGCTATGTCTGAACCCATCGGGGAGACAGAAGCTTTTGAAAGTAGATGTAGGAGTGTCGTTTTCTTTGGCGGGAGTTAATGTTCCTGCGATGGGGATTGCGGACACTTTCAGATATTTGGGGGTGGAGTTTAGTGTATCCGGAGTCGGTGAGGCTGCCCCGAAGCTGAAGAGGAAGTGTGGATGGCATTGTCAAGATTCAAGAAGGGAAAAGCACCTGGGCTGGATGGCGTGTCCGTGGAAATGCTGGTGAATGGATGGGAGGTGCTGGGCGAGGAAGTGATCGGAATATTGGACGAGTGTCTGAGAGGAGGGGGGTTCCCGAAGGAATGGAAGGGGGCCGAACTTGTTATGCTGAAGAAGGGCGAAGACAGGGATCCAAGACTGGTGTCTTCGTACAGGCCGGTATGTTTGCTCCCCGTTTTGGGGAAAGTGTGTGAGAGAGTGTTCTTGGAGCGTATGAAAGGAGTGATAGAGAATAGTTGGGATGAATGGCAGTATGGGTGTCGGAAGGGTAGGTCTGTGGAGGATGTGCTAATGGAGCTGGGAACGAGAGTGAATGGGTCGAGGTCGAAGTATGTCATGGGGATCTTTTTCGATATTAAGGGCGCGTTTGATCACTTATGGTGGCCGCAGTTAAAATTAAGGCTTTTGGAGTTAGGCGTGTCGGAGGGGTTGTATAGGATGGTGGTTGGCTTTCTGTCGGATAGGTCTGTGACGCTTCGGGCCAGAAGCTGTGTGGCTACAGAGCAGGTGCAGAGAGGATGCCCGCAGGGGTCGGTCCTCGGGCCATACCTATGGTGTGTTGTTTTTAACGAGTTGTTGGGTGAGCTCAGGAATAGGGATATGTCGGGGCTGGCCTTTATGGACGATCTTTGTATCTTAGTTGAGGGTAATTCGAGATTGGAGTTGGAAAGGAAGGGTACTTCTTATTCCACTTTTGTGTATGAATGGTGTGCAAGAAGGAAATTGTGGGTGAGTGAGGAAAAGTCTGCGGGTATGTTGTTGAAGGGGCGGCTGCATGTGGAAAGGCCGCCTTGTTTGGAGATGAGTGGCAAAAGGTTGAGAGGCGTAAAGGAGTATAGGTATTTAGGGGTGTGGTTGACCCCAGGACTTAGAATGGGTGTGCATGTGGAGAGAATGTGTGTGGGCGTGGAGAGAAAGTGGGAAAAGTTGAGAAGGCTGGCTGGAAAGGATTGCGGTTATGGTTTTAGAGAGATGCGATTGGTTTATAAAAGTGTAGTAGAGTCGGCTTGGTCGTTTGGTGCGTGTTTCGTTTGGCCTAGGCTGATGAGTTCAGATAAGAAGCGGTTGGAGCAATGTCAGAGGCGTGTTCTTTTGTCGGTGGTTAGGGGTTATAGGACGGTTCCGACTTGTGCGTTGCCAGTTGTGGTGGGTGTACTGCCGGTGATTTATAAGATGGAAGAAGCGGAAAAGAATTATTTGGTTCGTCGTGGGGGGAATGTGTATATAGGAGATAGGTTGGTCGATTGTGATGAAATCGAAATGGAGGGCATGGAAAGGATTAGAGTCAGGATTCGGGAGGATATCCTTCGAAGATGGCAGGAGGAGTGGCGGACGGGTACGAAAGGAAGACCGGTTGTTGACTTTATTCCGGATGTGAGCAAGAGATTTCGGGAGGAATGGTGGACAGCTGACCATTACACGGTTCAGGTGATGACGGAACATGGTGCCGGTTTTTCGTATTTGTGCCGTTTTGGTAAGAGTGATAGAAGTGTGTGTGTGTGTGGCGCGGAAGATAGTGTTAGGCATAAGGTTTTTGATTGTGTCTGCGGAGATAGGGAACGTTTCTTGCTTAGGCGAGTGATGGAAAGATGTGGAGTGATGTGGCCGAACGAGGTGCGCGGGTGGTGCAATGAAGACGCGTGGCCGTATTTGGTGTCGCTAGCGAGAGAACAGTTGACATTGTATGGAGTGTATGGTGTGTAGTCATGGTTTTGTGTTGAGGTGAGTGTGTGTGCGTGTGTGTTGGAGGGGTGGCGACTCGGCGTAGGTATGTGGCGACACCATCGCCCACCCTTCGGGGTGCAGTCAGCCTCTGGCTCTCTATGAGAGCCAGTTTTCCTCTCCCGTCCCACAACCTGTCCTTTTCCTTTCCTCTTGCCGGGTTACTGGCAAGTAGTCCTGGGTTACTGCACCTCTGTCTACGAGGCACTGGACAGGAATCAGTAGATGTTAACCATCGGGTGTGCGATCAGTCACACTATACTCGGTATCGAGTATGAAATACTGAACTACGGGCGCACGCAGCGTCGATTTCCAGGCCCAATTGCTTGCGATTGAGGTCGGATTCGTAGTGGCCGTGGTCCCAACAACAACTCCAATGACTTCGGTTATGAGTTGAGCGGGAGGAGACTCGCAATATAAATTTAACCCCGGTGCCAGCCCGTAGCTGGAAGTGCACCTGCTAGATGTGCGCGGTCCACCGGAGCCTGCTAGAGTGCCTTCTCTAGCTTCCGGTAGTGGGGTGTGACCACTTTGTGGGATCACTCTGCGCGCTGGTTGAGCGTATCTCAACCTACCCGTAAATGGGTCAAGCGGGGGAGTGCCCGGGGTGGCACTTCTGCCTTGGAGAGGCCTTGCACTACAGCCTCTCCCGGGTGGTGACATCCTTCTCTTGTAAAACGACTCCGTGCTTGCACGGGGGGACTGGTATATCCGAAAGGATAGGAACGGTCTTTAAAGAACCCTTAGTACCGGAAGGGAACAGGCAGAAGGGAGGAATGCCCCGAAGTAAACTGAGGCTGCTCAGCAGTGTTCTACTAGTATTCGTACTGTGCACATCGCTGTTCTGTTGGAGTTATCAATTTACTTTTTTTAATTAGTTAGTCTAGTGTTAAAATTCTGATTTTTTGTGTACGGTTAAACCTACTCTGAGACCACATTTTGAGTCATTCACCACGGCTTAGTTCCGCTTTTCAAGCGAGTTTTCCGACTTTTTGTGTGTGAACCGGTACTGGTGTTCGGGGGCGTAGCCCCTGCTTCTCCCCGCCGGATAAACTGAAGCTTAAGGTGAGGAAGTTTTTTACGTTGATTGCACCCAAAAAGGTCGAACGGTGTTAGAGATATTAGTGTTTGAAGTTGTAGGCAAGGTGTGAGTGGACGGGTGGAGTGGAGAAATTTTCGCCGACAAGCCCGTACAAGAGGAGTGGGGCTGCAGTTAGTGTACTGACGATTAGGCTGCATTAGAGTGCTTTTGGCTGCAGCCGATCCACTTGGATCGGACTAACTACAGCGGGGGGCGTGGCCCCGTGCCCCGAGGGGCGCAGCCTCGGCGGGCAAATTGGAAGTGCACCGGAAGTGGAACAGGGCCTAGAGGAAGGATACCAAATTTGAGGCTGGTAGCACGAAGCGGGAGGCGGCAGTGGACCTCAGAAGTCGCTTGCACTATTAGGAGAAGCAAAACTGGTAGGAGCCAGGTTTTATAATTTTTAATAAGTGAGGTGATAATTAGTGGGCAATTAGTTAATTGCCGCTTAAACGGCCAATTTATAGTGAAGGTTTTATGAGGGGTTAATGGCACCGCCAACAGACTTGTGTTGCAATACTTTAGTAAATTGCAGATTTAGGCTACTGTAGACGCCGTATACCAGATTTCTTTTTCCTCATTTCAATTTTATAAGTTGTTAAGTTTATTGCTGGCGACCCCATTTAATCGATCAATACTGCGCCCATTGTGTGGGCACCATGGCGAGCGGTTCGCCGGCTCTTGCCCGGACCGCCGAATTGTTCGAGACACGAACGCAGGGCCATGCGCAGATCTCTACACCCGAGGCGTTGGAGCTGTTTAATGAAGCAGTTGTATTGGAACAAGAGGCCCTGAGATTCTGTGATGATAGAAAGAAAATTGGCGAGGGGCCCGCAAGGGTCTTCCTGAGTAAGGTGGGTGGACTGGCGTCTGTTGTCAAAAAACTTACCATGGAGGTTATTAAGCTCGAGCAGCGGAACGCCGTACTGGAGAGCAAGCTGAATGCAGGTATGGGGGAGCAGGTGGAAGAGAGTCTGAGGGCGTTAAGTGGGAGCATCCCGGCCGGAGCCATCGCGAGGACCGAGGAGTTGGTGAAGAGGAATGCAGAGCAGATGGCGCTTCTTGACCGGCAGATGGTGGCGGTGCAGAGAGAGTTGAGTGTGTGCAGGGAGAAGGGGTTTGAGGTGGGAAGTGGGAAGACCGGTCCGTCGTCATTTGCGCAGGTGGTGGCGGCTTCTGCGCCAAGAGCGGTACGTAGCAAGACCATTGAAATCAAACCGGGTACGGGTTGCAAGGTGGGTTCCGCAGACGAACTTCGGGAGGAGTTAAAAAAATGTTTTAATCCCGAACAAGAGGGGTGGAAGGTGGTAGGCATCAGGCGGAAGGGATCTCGCTCACTGGTAATGGAGACCGACATATCGGGGGGAGCACAGATCCCGCTTCAGGATGATCGATGGGGCAAATTGGGGGTAGAAATCAAGGAACTGGGGAAGGCTTCCCCAAGGCTGATTATGTACGACGTCCCTCGCGCTTCTGAGGGGAATGAACTGCTTTCGGCCGTTCGCGCGCAGAATTTCCCGGACATAGACGAAGGGGCTTTCCATAGGGATCTGAGGTTGTGCTTTAAAACTGGGAAGCGGGAGGGAGCTAATGTAAACTGGGTGCTGGAGGTGTCCCCGGCTATGCGGCGGCTGATTTTAGGTAAAGGAAGGTTGTACGTTGGATGGGCCTCGTGTCGCGTTGAGGATTACATTGGCATTTCACGCTGTTACAAGTGTCAGGCGCTTGGTCACATAGCTAGATTTTGCAAAGTGGATGCCCAGGTTTGTGGCCACTGTTCTGGCACCGGACATCAACGCAAGGAGTGCCCAAAGAGGGATGAGGCCCCCGAATGTGGGTTGTGCAAGGGGCTGGGAAAGGAGTATAATCACCCCATTAACGGCAGGGATTGTGCTGGCTGGAAACGATCGGTGGAGGCTAGGGTAAGGGGCACGGATTATGGAATCTGATCCGTTACCATGGGCTTGCCCGCACTGTGGGCGGTCCTTCGGGACGGCGTCGGGGTTGGGTCTACATCGGAGGAGGGCGCACATTGAAGAATTTAATGCGGGAATTAGTCTTGAGAGGGTGCGGTGCCGATGGGCTGATGAGGAAATAGAGATTGCGGCTGATTTTGAGATGGAACAGCGGGTGCAGGGAATCAGCGCGAATATTATTAGCGGCTTGATGAGGCTTTTTCCGGGGAGGTCCAGGGATGCCATTAAGGGCCTAAGAAAAAAAACTTGCTTCAAGGATAAGGTGTGTGCTCGGATAGGTGGTGGACTGCCGGGGGACGGGCCGAATAGGGGTGTGGGGGCGCTGATGGCGGATGGTCGGCCGGGACAGTTGGGGGGATTGACGGACGCCCGTGCGGGGGTGTCAGCTACGGTGCCGGATGAAGTTGGTGGACTGGCTGATGCAGGGGCTGCTGGTGTGGGACCTTTGGAGCCCGGGTCAAGGGTGCGGGAAGGAGGCGAAGGGCCAGGCGAGCTGGGGAGGGGTGCGCTCTTGGCGAGCCTTAGGGCGGACTTGTCTAAGTTGCGGGGGGCGGCACGGACCCAGAGGGCGGTTTATTTGGGGCGCGCGGTGCGGGGCGTTTTGGAGGGGCTGGATCCGGCCGGAGATCTCGAGGAGTGGTGGCGCGCGTTGGCTCGGGGGGGGGACGCTCGTGGGCCTGAGGGGACGAATGTGGATCGTGAGACGAGGGACGCGTGGGGTGTAGGGACTCGGGTGGTGCATAATGCTCGCTCCCGTAGACGAATCGCGTACGCCGAAGTCCAGAGTTTGTGGGCCCGGGATCGGCGGGCCGCGGTGCAGCGAATTTTGGGGGGAGGCCGGGACAGGGGCGACCAAACTATGTCGGACATGGTCGGCTACTGGGGTGAGGTATTTGGTCAGGCATCGTGTGAGTGGACGGGCTCCGCGGCCGGGGCGAACTTGAGGTGGGATGAGGCAGAGCTTAGGGAGCCGGTTACGGATCTCGAACTGCGAGAAACCAGATTGGGGGTTGGGGCGGCAGCGGGGCCGGATGCGGTGGGGGTGGATGAGTGGAATGGTGTCCCCCTATGGGAGAAAAGATTGGTATACAACGTTTTCCTTGCGTGGGGTCGGATCCCGGCTGGGCTGAAGGTGGCTCGAACGGTCCTGTTACCAAAGACGGATGCTCCGGAATCGCCTGCGGGCTACCGTCCAATTTCAATGACGTCGGTCATTATAAGGCAGTACCACAAAATCTTGGCGAGGCGGTTGGAAGGGTGGATTACCCATGTCCCTGAGCAGGGGGGGTTCATTCGCGGCAGGGACGGCGTTGGGAGCAATGTATTGAAGCTAAACGGGATTTTAAAAAGGACATGGTCCTCGCGTCGGCCGCTTTTCGCGGTCAGCGTGGACCTTGCCAAAGCCTTTGATTCAGTTAGTCATTGTGCGGTCTGGGAGATTCTGCGCAGGGCGGGGTCGCCCCGCTGGTTCTCCGGGTATATCCGCGACTTGTTTGAGCATTCCGCCCAGGTGTTGAATTGGAGGGGAACGAGTTCTCAGCCTATCGTGGTTGGAAGGGGAGTGAGGCAGGGGGATCCTCTTTCCCCCCTGCTCTTTAATCTGGTCATGGACCATATTCTGCGGGGGCTGCCTGAGAGGGTTGGTTTCTGGAGTGGGTTGGGAGGACCGCGTATCCGGGCATTAGCGTATGCCGACGATGTGCTGCTCCTGTCTTCGTCGGTGGTGGGGATGCGGCTGTTGCTGGGGGCGTTCGAGAGGCGGTGCCGTGAGTGTGGGCTTGAGGTGAATAGGGCAAAGTCATGGTCGCTTTCCCTGAATCCGTCGGGGACCCGCAAGATGATTAAAGTGGATGGCGACTTGCAGTTTGAGGTAGCGGGAGGTGGGCTAAGGGCAATTGGAATCTCGGACACCTTTACGTATTTGGGGGTTGAGTTTGGTCCGAGGGGGGTTGTGGTTCCCACGCTGGACATGGGTAGCAAACTGGAACTGATAGATAGGGCGCCCATCAAGCCCCAGCAGAGGCTTGAGATTGTACGTGAATTCCTGTTGCCGTCGCTATATCACCGGCTTGTGCTCGGCAAGCTGGAGGCCGCTCTGTTACGGAGGACGGACGTTCTTACTCGGAGGTGGGTAAGAAAATGGTTAAGACTTCCCCCAGACGTCCCTAGGGCCTATATTCACGCTGCCCGTCGGGCGGGCGGATTGGCGGTGCCCCAATTGGAAATCCTGGTCCCGGTCTGGAGGGCTGCTCGTAGGCGTAGGGTCATGGAGCTTTGGGGAGATGATGAGGGGGAGATTTTGGGGGAGCCCGTAACGGTATCGAATGGTCCAGCCTCAGTGGAGGAGGTGAAGAAGATGACGGAAGAGGATCTATACGGGCGAGTGGACGGTGTTGACTTGGGTGAGTCGGGTAGGGTGAGCGCCTCTACATCATGGTTGACGGGCAGAGAACTATCAGGGAGGGAATTTATCCAATTTGTGAGACTGCACTCAGGGTGTCTTCCGGGACGAATGAGAACGTCGCGGGGCAGGAGAGGCTTGGGCGGGCCGGTTTGGTGTAGGGCGGGGTGCGCCCGGGCCGAGACCATTGCTCACATCGTCCAGTGCTGTCCGGTTACCAGGGGTGGCCGTATTTTGAGGCACCACGCGGTGGTCAAGCTGTTGGCCACAGCGTTCGAACTGAGGAGGTTTAGGGTATATAGGGAAACATCCATTGTTTTGGGGGACACCACGGCGAGGCCCGACCTCATTGTCGTCAAGGGGGAGGGGGTTTGGGTTCTGGACGCGCAGATTGTTTCGCCGCGGGAGAGGCTCGCCGCGATTAACAGGCGTAAAGGGCTGAAGTATGATACGATGGAGGTGCGCGGTGCGGTTGAGGCCCTTACGGGGGGACGATTTCAGGGGGTGGTGGGCGTAACGGTGACATGGAAGGGCATCTGGTGCTGGCAGTCGGCTCGCGACCTGCGGCGGATGGGGATTGGTAGAAAGGTGATGGAATGGATCACGGAGAGAGTGATCAGGGGGTCGCACGTGTCATGGACGCGGTGGAATCAGATGCGTGGGAGTAGAACAGGGGCTATTCTCTGAGAGCGTGCTATTTGGACTACACAGGGAGTGAGGCGACACTCGGGACTCTCCCCTTTTTGGGGGGGGGTCGTTTAGGCCCGTAAGGGCCCTTATTCGGTCGTAGATACGGCCATTCTGGGCGTAGAGCCGCCCCAGGGATAGGGACTTTTGTGCGGTGGGCGGGGCGAGGCGTTTAGGATGGTAGACACTACCATGATTTTATTGTAAAGATAATGTAATTGTAATCCTCAATTGGTTTATTAAATGCATTTTGAATGTAAATAACTTCATAGTATTTAAGTGCTTTGTTTTTTGTTCTTTTTTTCATTGGTCATTTAGCATTGTTATGTAAAATATGATGTTTGTTTTATTTTCTTATCTATTGTTGTATTTTTATTGTAATGTGTATATAGCTCAAATAAAGATTGTCAGTAGCCCGGAATGGATGGAGTGGGGGACTCTGTTGTCAGGTTGAATGCGATCATGCGGAAGGCTTGGCAGTCGCGGCGTGCGTTGATTGTGGTTAGTCAATATTGTTCTCGAAATGTCTGCTGGGGCAAGGGAAACACTGGTTTCCAAGGGGCGCATTTATGTCGGTTGGTCCGCCTGCAGAGTAGATGATTATCTGGGAATTTCCCGATGTTACAAGTGTCGAGGGCTTGGACATATAGCGAAGTATTGCAGGGCCAAGGAGGACGTGTGCGGCCACTGTTCCGTGTCGGGACACAGGATGAGGGATTGCCCCAGGAGTGGGGATCCCCCGGAGTGCGGGTTATGTAAAGGTATGGGCAAGAAGTCGGACCACAGGATCAATGACTCTGAGTGCCCCGGGTGGCTGAGATCCGTGGAGTTGAAAGTGAGGTCGATAGACTATGGAAAGTGAATTGACCCATACGTGCGAGGTGTGCGAACGAGCGTTCAGTACTGTGACTGGTTTGGGATTGCACCGTAGGCGCGCGCACCCTGTAGAGTTCAATCGTGGGATTAATGTGGATCGGTGCAAGCGGCGGTGGTCTCCCGAGGAATTGCAAATTCTGGCGGAGAACGAGGCCAGGTTAGTCAGGGAGGGTGTTCGGCAGGGGCTGGCACTGCGGTTGGTGGGGCTGTCCCATGGTCGCACAGTTGACAGTATCAAGGGCGTTCGGAAGAGGGCGGACTACGCACAGCTTGTGGCGACCGCTTTATCTGAGGGCATGATGGGGGAACAGGCGGGAGCTGCGGGGTCGGA
>JAAEAF010004479.1:90189-116761 GCA_011037195.1 Triatoma infestans | reverse complement strand
AAAAAAAAAAAAAAAAAAAAAAAAAAAAAAAAATTCACAAGACAAGGTTTTTTTGTCGTAATTAATATATTTAGAAATTTTAATTACTATCACAGATAGTTTAAGTCGTCTTACAGATTTCAACGAGAATTATTCGTGTCGGTGTACCAAGAAGCGTTGAGTTTAACATTTGTGATTTAAATCAATCTAGTTATAGTATAATTTAAGTGCAAGAATTCTTGTATTTTTATAAGCTTATTAATGTGATATTGTTTAAAGTATTTAAATTCATTTAGACATTATATATTTATATAAACCCGTGGTTTGCTTTAAAACTTACATACACATAAATCCTTTCAAACCCGCTCGTGCTACACTGCAACACACTACTACAAACAACACACACACATCTACCAATAACATTACACACATAAAAAAGAGTAATGAGCTTAAGGTCCACAGAGAGGTGAGAAAGTGGATAATTTAGCTCGTACTTATGTATAAATATCTATCTGGTTATGTATAAATTAGTTGAGATCTTTAAGCGTGGTTAAATTCCATTTTCCAACTAAGTTCTTTTAATATTTCTTAAAATTACTACGCTCTTTTCAAAACCACTCCTGCCAAGCTACAATCAAACAGACAAACATAACTTACCACTTGCTTTCTACAAATTATTTAAATTAGCTATAATTATTAATAATAACTTCTTTCATCGGATCCAGAAAACATTATTAAATTCGGCCACGGTTGTAAACCATTTTTTTGGACAGTCCACACTAGTATTCAGCAGAAAACATGAATTTTTTTTTGTTACAAAAGTTACAAGTCAGTATGTAGAAAACATATAGAGAGGGTCATGTTCTCTTAACGAGAGTTTGGGATCTTTTTGTGTTCTACCAAAAATGCTGCGGAAATCAGAGATATTATTCTATATTTGATGTGGACAATATTCTCCAATTATTTCAAAAATATCGAATTACGATTACTTTATGGTTTTGAAAGCAACATAAAATTTCTATTCAATTTTAAAACAATAACTATATACATGTTTTCAATAATCTCCTATTTCTATTGATATATTATATCTCTATTTTAATTAATTATAATTATAATAATTAGTGGTTATTGAAACGAAAATACAAAGACAAATATTTAATTGAATTATAAATGAAAGAAAATAATAAAAGTATTTTATTTTAATAATAATTATATTTTATAGATTAATTTACAAAACACGAATTAAAATCATTAAAAAGTTATTATAATCCACAAGCATTGTTAAAGTCAAATAATGGACTCTAAAGATTTACATATATGGTTTTTTTTTTTGTTTTTTTTTAAATTTAAGGCGCGACAACGTCTATAGTCATTGGCGCCCGGAGCCTTCTCAGTGCACTGCCAGCCTCCGGACAGTGTTCTCTACTTACAGACAAGACTGTCCATCACCGGACAGTGAGCTGCACATATGTTATTCAATTTAGTATTATAATTTCTTTATTCAGATTGGTCGAAAGTATTCGAAATTGTTGATCACAATTTTCCATCTTTCTTCTAGCATTATAGAGAGATCTGATATGATTTGAGACTCATTATTCACCAAATAAAATTTTTATAACACATTATATATAATGTTTACATTTAATTGACTTAGAGAAAACCTAAAATAAACTCCTTTTCAAACGACAATCTCCCTAAAATGAACTTCATTGAATAAAGTTTCAATTAAAAGTGATTGATACTAAATAGGTTAAATAAGTATGCTTAGTTTGGAGAAAATCTTTGAAATCGTCTTTGAGCAAAATTAAATAATCTGCTTAAAATTTCAGTCTATTGGGAACTGGTTTTTTCCGAAACATTTGTGTTCAAAATCCAACCGGAACAAATGGCAAAGGTGTTGAAATTACAAATTCATTCATAAGTAACGTTTGTGGTTAAGCTGGGAGATACTCAATACCAGATGCCTTAATGAGATTTCAATTCCTAGCTTTGTGAGGGGAAACTGAAATTCTGTTGTACATTACGAATAGAGGTACTGCTATTCGAATCCAAATGGAATCAATCTGTGAAGAAAAAAAGAAAATTCCATGAAGACTAGAAATGTTACTGAGAGGTTATTAAAATGAGGATTTTGATTTGTATTGAAAAATGTAAAAATTTGCGCTGGGACTTAATTGAAAGATAGTATTCTTTCGCTTTATATTAAGTTTTTTATTGCAAAATGGTGAAGAATACAGCATCTCAAATGAAACTTAATCGTGAAGAGCGGATGTTCATAACAATTGCAGAAATAATTCAAGAACTTCTTCAAGCGCACTTCTTGAATCGATTAAAACCTAAATTTTCTTCAAAATATGGCCTAGAAAATAACGCCTACATTGGTTGATATCATTGCTGCCACATGAATCAAGAAAAATACTAAATCCAAAACTTAAGGCAAAACCAATACGTACCGCAAGTGGCATAGCGATAGTTGCTGTAATTTGCAAACCTCATCGATGTCCTCACATCAAAATGAGGATTTTACCAAGTTATGCATAAAATTTCGTGGGTCAGTTTGTGGGTGTCGTAATCGCTAAAGTCTATGCTACTGGGAAATCACCTATTTAAGCGTGTGTAAATCATTAATCATGATTTGTTTTTAATTAAAACAATAGTATTTTATTAGCGTAGTTGGCTTTCTTATGTGGTTGCAAGCGAGATTTTAAATTTCAGAAATTGAGTTCAGATGTTTTGTGGCTTCTAGGTTTTAGATAATAGTATGTATGTTTGTGACAGCATAACTTAGACACGAGTGGTTTGGTTGCAGGCGAGATTTTAAATTTCAGAAATTGAGTTCAGATTTTTTATGGCTCCTAGGTTTTTAGATGATAGTACGTATGTTTGTGATAGCATAACTTAGATCCGAAAAGTTGCATACGTTTCAGACTACTCATATCCCAATTTACTCCAGTTTTAATATCACAAATGAGCTTTTAGAGCAAATCCTTGACCAGAAATATTTATTGTTTTTATTTTTGGTCAGTTTTCTTTTTTCCTTTATTTTCTCTTACTCTTAATAAGTTTCGAAATTGAGTTTTCAACAAAAATACACGTTTTAAGATCTCATGAGACCGAAAAAGTGGTATTTAGAAATTGGTATATATGTCTCTTTCTGACTAGTGCATTTGTGTGTTGTCCAACATAGCTCAAAAAAAAAAAGAAGACGAAATCTCAGTTCAAACTTAATATTTCATTTAAGTTCTAACAGACAAACCAACAGTAAGGTTTTTTATTTTATCAAAAACGTTCAATCAGAATTGGCACTTTACTGAAATGGATTTTATTAGTTTTATGCAATTTTCTCGAAAATGGCTTCAGTTAGCAGAAAAATATTACAAATAAAAGTTATAGCTCTTTTTATAATTAGTTGATATATTAAGTTTAAAGAAAATCCATGGAGCCGTTTTTGAGAAAATCAAAAAAAAAAAAAAAAAAAGCAACGAAAAATTTCCTCTCGAATGTGGTTTTTCCGGTCGACCGATTTTATTCAAAACCTTATTGTCACGTTCTCTGGTAGCACCTAAATGAAATACCAATATTCAGCTTTCTACAGTTTTCGATTTTTGAGTTATGTCGACCAAAAACACACACATACATACGAACAATTCCTAAAAACCGTTTTTTTCAGACGCAGGGAAAATCTAAAATTATGTATTTCCGGTAAAAACTCGATATCGAAAATTATGTATTATATATTTTATATAAAATATATATGTATATACATATTTTTACCATTCTGCTGTTCAGTCAAAAAAAAAATACTAAAACAACTTTGAAAACTATCATTAATTAATATTAATTACATTTGTCTAGTTATTCACCCTTTTATTTTAATTAATCAAAAATTATTTGTTGAATTTTATATTTTGAGTAAATCAATTTTATACATAACCTAGTTATATTTTAAAAATGAGACTCTTTAGCTTTTCTATATTAAAAATTCATTTCTTTATTTACTTTTCTAACCATTTTTTAAAAATTTTAATTTTACAGTTTTTATTTATCGACATTTTGTTTTTCAAATGTGATTTATGTTAAATTGTATTAAATATAAAATTGTTTATTATATATGACAATAATAATTTTTTTAGCGTGTAGAGTTTGTATCTAAATAGCTTATTAGTTTATAAATAGTTTATTTATAGTTTAGATGTTTATAATATTTTGTAAGTGATAGGCTACAGCCTGTATATATGTAAATTTATAAATAAATAAATAAATAAATAACAAACCATCAAAGCCTAACGATATTGGAAAGCAATAAAGTATGGGAAATTAACGTTAGATCGTTGAAAGTTAAAAAAAAAAAAAAAAAAAATTGTACTGAATGACAGTTTTATCATCAGTCAAATAATGTCAGAAACTTTTCCTATTTATTCCATCACCAAATGGAAAGTGTAGCCGCGTATCTCAAACCCTTCGACATTTACACCAGCATTGGGATAATGATGCTTCACAATGACTAAGATAGAAAAGGAGCGCTTTTGCACAGTGTGAGAAGGGAGAAAAGAGATAAGTAAGAGTTGCTTACAGCCCGCCAAGAAACCAAAGGAAATGGCATTGTATCTATTTTTACCATAATCCCTTGTATAACTTTTTTTTTCTTTTTTTTTTAACTAAGTATATTTCTTTGTGAGATTTTCTTTTATGGTTCCCCTATTTTCATTCTTAATTTCACCTTACCATTAATGAATTGGAAGCAGTATGTATGGCTGCTTTAAAAATATACATATATATATATATCTAAATGTTAATATATATATATATATATTTAGCTGAATATTACAGCTACTAAAAGATAATGAGATCCTTAATGTGAATAGCAATGCTGTGAATACCTTTTTAAAATACCTGACAAGATGGCTCATTAAAATAACAAAATGATGGTTATATATTTTTATTGAAAAATGAAAATATGTCTGCCATAATTACTAAATATAATTTATTACTTTTATGGATAAAACGTGATCACCTTATTACTCCTTTTTATTTTATTATTTTCTCATTTTTTATTTTTTTTCTTATTTAAGGCCTATCAGCATCAGTATTGGCGCCTGGAGCTTTCTCTATGTACTGCTGGCCTCCGGAAGTGTTCTCTCGTTACAGAAAACACTTTACTGCTGTCCATCACCGGACAGTGAGCTGTAAAGCACTTAGGAAGAGTAAATTTAAGGGCAGGACAACTGGATTCGAACCCGGAACCTCCGCGTGGGAGTCCATTGCGCGGACCACAAAAATTTTAAATAATATACGAGGCATGTCCAGTAAGTAAGTGTACTGAATTTTTGTGGGTTGCAAAAATTTTTATTTGAACAAAAAAATTACATTAGTTCAAATATGTAAGCTATTTCTCGACACAGCCACCATTCCTCTCAATGTAGGTGCTGAACCGGGGTATTAATTTTTTGATACCTTCCTCGAAGTAGTTTCCCGCCAACCCCTTCGTCCACTTCTCCACCTACCCTTCACCTTTCCTCGTCGGTTGAAAACCTTTTTCCACCCATGTGCAGCTTCAGGGAGGTAAAGAGATATTAATCTGAAGGTGCTAGGTCAGGGGAATGCGCGGGATGGTTCAGGACATCCCATCTAAACGAGGCAAACAGTTCCTTCGTGGCGTTGGCCGTGTGTGGTCTGGCATTGTCGTGCAGCAGGCAGACTCCCTTTGGTCAGCATGCCTCTCCTTTTGTTCTGAATCGCCCTCCGCAATTTTTTTAGGGTCTCACAGTATCTTGCAGAGTTGATGGTCTCCCCTTGAAGCATATAATCAATTAAAATTATGCCTTGACAGTCCCAAAACACGGATGCTATGATTTTCTTGGTTGAAATTGTGGTTTTGAACTTTTTGGCGGAGGGTGAAGAGGTGTGACGCCACTGTTGAGACTGCCTTTTGGTTTCAGGCGTGTAGTGTGCAACCCAAGTTTCATCTCCAGTAAGATGGAGCGGAGAAATTCATCTCCATGGAGTTTGTAGCGTCTCAAAAACTCGCGTATTTCACACTTGACGGGAGATTGGATTGACATTTTTCACGAAACATATTGTCGCGTCGACAGTTCTCAACGTACTGACCTCGAACCAGTCTCGTTGCGGAGGGGACGACTGTCGTGTAGCCAACATGTCGAAAACAAAATCCCTCCGGCCGTGAGAGCCTCAGTACACTTACTTACTGGACATGCCTCGTATATTATGCCGCTCAATATATATCTTTCACTATACGAAAGAAGTGTTTAAAATCGCGGTCCTTTCTGAATTTTCATTGGTTTTAGTTTCTTTAATATTTCCACAAAAAAAAAAAAATCTGGTTTCCTACTGCATTATACAACTTTCAATTTGATAAATTGCTTAATTTTGTACAGCATGAAATTTTTATAACATGTTTAAAACTTATATGGCTGTTGGAAGCGCAGTTTACAAGAAAGCCTATGGCCGTTACTCGCGTCGAGATCCTCCTAAAGTCAATTTATTTCAAAGAATATTTCAGGTAAGTCTGGCAAAGAAAAACCATTTTTAGCCGATTGAGAAAAATGTTAAATAAAAATCGATGGAAATACATCGATTTCTTGTTGGTGGATATTGTATCTTTTTTTTAGACACAGCTGTTGCCTTGTGCAATGGCCTCATTGCAGACAACATTTCCCATCTCCAAATGGTGCGCTAAAAAGACTCCTATAGCGAGATTTACATCTTGACTAAAGGCAAAAGTTTTAAGGAAAGTCTATATTTAAAGTGATAGAATCATTAAATATATTCGTATGGTTGTCCCTAATGCAAATAAATGAAAGTGTTGGAACTGAATCGTACAAGATTCTGATATGCATAAAGGAACGATTATAAGAGTCTACTAATATCAATTTTCGCAGAAAAAAAGGATTCAAAAGAATAAATCTAGACATGTGTGAGGTCCACGTGATAATAGATCGATTCTATGTTAGAGAAACGTTTGCATTCCGGAAATGTGCGAATTAAGAGAAAAACCATTCCGTAAACTCGTATTTTATAGGTTTTAAGAGCTTCGTTATTATATATACCGTTTTTATTGATACCTAGCGAGGTTCTTCCTGCTACTTTTCCTTTTGAAGATCTTTGTTCACACACAAATACAAACAGCCTTAGCTAAAACCATTTGTTACGTATTTGCGTGCTCGGTAGAGCTCATCCGGCACCACTAGATGGTTTCCGGGAACGTTTAGACCACTGCAGGAACTCCGTACGGAGACCATAGGCAGGTCTTGCTGTAAGGGATAGAAGGGTGGGGCAACAAGACAGAAAAGGCACCAATTCAAAAATAACAATAAGTTTATTGTTGAACACAGCACCTCCCCAGTTCTTCCGCCTCACGTCCGAGCCCGAAAACGCACACTGACGAGTGGGTATGCCCTGGGAACTCCTCTGACTGCCTGAAGGGCAGGCAATCCCTTCCAGGGCTGTCCACAGGTTGCTGATGAAGGATGATCTCACCTCCGACGGAGGACCAGCAGCGAAGCTGCAAAGCTGTTGGCATAAGAATAACTATGTAGGAACTGTGCAGGTGACAGGCGGAGCTGTATAGTCTCAACCTAGGTTGAGAGAAAATATAAGAGCACTAGGAGGGCTAATAAGAAAAGCTAAGGTTCGTATACTTGCCTTGAAGTTATTATAGTTCCGTACACCTCCTTTAATTAGAACTCGTTCTATCCAGTGTAGAGACCCCGTCTCTCCAGACTGTACAAGTGGGGGTTGCAGTGAATAGTCACTTAGCTTGGAATTAGATAAATGATTAGTGATCAAATAAATGTTGAGCTGAGACTGAAGGTATTGGCAAGAAAAAATAATATGAACTATTACCTTCAGGGCGATTGCAATAATCGCTTAAACGGCTTCCGCCGACTTATATTAACACTTAATAATGAACAGAGTAGAGATATCAAGGAGAGGAAAGAATAGGAAAATTATCTTACTCTGAATGTAGATGATGTTAATATACGCCACGTGCATCCGCCAGATTTTGACTCTAGTTAGAGTGGTGACTCCTATTATCACTGCTGAATAAGCTCTTACTGAGTGTGAGACTGTAAATTAGAGGTTTAACAGACTGCTAAGAAGAGTACCCACGTGGGGCAGCAACTGAACGGCGTAAAAAAGAGAACTGCGATCCAGCGATTTAATGATACGCCACCGAACTTAGCATACACTAGAAAATGTTATTTGAAGATAATTGTGCAATCTCACAAGATGATTCACGCAATATAAACGGCTTTATGTAAGATGTTCACTAAGAACGAAAAATGCAGTCTGGTTGGGCGTCACACCAGCTCCACGAGATAGAACGGAACTTGAGGTAGTGATAAGGTTACAACTACTAGGGCCCTGCCACTTAGCTAGGTGATTAGATTGAGAAACTGATACCCTGTGTTAAGGCTAGAACGTTACAACAGTGCTCTAGGTGACCAAAATTGTAAGTAACGTCCTGTCTCTTTTTTGATGGGAGGGGCCTCTATCAATTGAAGACTGTCACTCAAACAGTTACGTATTTCGCTGCATTAAAACTCCCCTTAAACTCCAGAAATACGTAACACTGGGGGGGGGGCAGGAAATGCCCAGAAGATAAAGCCCCAGACAGAGCCATTGGGCTCGAAGAAGCGTGGATATAAGCCACGGCAACACCTTACCAATAAGAGCAACCGCTCTTTAACTAAGGGCGCAAACGCGCAAAATCAAAGGAGCGAGCAAGGCTCCATAAAAACATTGTAAATCTCCAACACCAAACAAAACCAACAAGGGAGAGGGAAGGGAGATATAATAATCAATAAATAACTAGAGTAATGAGAGAATATTTTTATGCAGACCCCGCCTCTCGTAAACTCAGTGCAGGGTGAGAAGAAAAAGAGTAAATTCGAAGGAGAGAAGAGAATTACACGCTCCCCTGCACGTCTCCGTCATCAGAGAGGCGTTGAGAGGTTAGTATATATAATAATAAATGGAAGGGAGGTGGAGCAAAACCACCAAGAGAAAAAAGGCCCGCTGAATCACTCAATCTATAGGTAGTTTGTACAGTTTTGTTACTGGCCTAACAAAACTGCTACGTGAAGTTCGAAGCTTAACTTGTCTGACCACCCCATCCGAGCCCTCATACACCTCTAGGACCCTTGCAAGCGGCCATGTTGAGATAGGAGTGTTAGGTTCATCTAAAAGCACCAAGTCGCCAACCTTCAAATTTGGCTGATTGACAGTCCACTTTTGTTTCGGTTGTAGCAGTGGGAGATAATCACGTCTCCAACGATTCCAGAATGACTGAATGGTAGCTTGAAGCAACCGATAAGAAGGTGGAGAGAATTGTAGTAAGCTTAGGTCGGATTCAGGAGAAGCCATTAGTGGCCGACCTATTAAAAAATGTCCAGGCGTTAGTGCACTATAATCTGAAGGATCGCTAGACATAGGAGTAATCGGGCGAGAATTTAAGATTCCTTCAATACGAATCACCAAGGTCTGAAGAGCGACAAAGGTGGGAATTTGTTGTTTAAGAACACGATTCAGATGGAATTTCGTGGACCGAACTACCCGTTCCCACAATCCGCCCTGATGGGGTGCTGCAGGAGGGTTGAAATTGAAGGTAATACCTCGTAGATTACAGAACTCCTCAACCTGTGGGGAGGTTTTTAACAGTTGCAGGAAGGCTTGTAAGGCCTTTCGCAAGAGAACTGATGCGCCCACAAAATTAGTACCACAATCTGAATACAACTGGGCAGGGCAACCTCGTCTAGCTATTAACTTGTTAAGGACATTGATAAACTCTGGGGTGCTTAAGCTCGTTGCGAGCTCTAGGTGAACTGCTTTGGAGGCAAAACACACAAATAAACAAAGATAAACCTTAAGTAGCGGAGCCTTTCGTAAATGCGAACTTCGAACAGTAAATGGGCCTGCAAAATCCATACCAGTATGGTAGAAAGGCGGCGCGGGGTTGACTCTAGCCGCTGGTAACTGCCCCATAAGGGGGGGTACGTGTGAAGGTCTACTTCTGAAACATGTAACGCATTTAAAGATACAAGTTCGAATGGCTTGTCTTGCAGATATAATCCAAAAACGCTGCGACAAGTGAAACAGAACCTGATTGAGTCCAGCATGAAGATGTGCTATATGATAATAGCGGATAAGAAGAGCAACCAAAGGATGTGCTTTGGGTAGCAGGATCGGATGCCGCTGCTGAACTACAGTTGAGAGAGCCAAGCGGCCTCCAACTCGAATTAGCCCATTGGGGTCTAAAAAGGGTGTCAACCGTCGAAGACTGACGGGCACCTGAGTTCCGTTTTGTAAGGCCCTTAATTCGGGACCAAAAGACTGGCGTTGGATATATAGACAGATACGGTCAACCACAACCTGGTAGGAAAGAAACGTAGGACTGGTTTTGTAACGCCAGGTTAAGATAATCTTAACCACCTTAAGAAGTGTAGGCCAAGAGGATATAGCGGCAAATAAATTAATAGGCGCCGGCACAGCTGTGCACAACGGCTTAGCAGGTAAAGACACTTCTAATTCTTCCGGAGTAAACGAAGGATTAGGGATATCAGAGGGCCAGTTAGAAGGAAAAGGAAGCCACTCAGGGCCGTGCCACCATAGTGCACTAGAGGATAACAGAGACATAGTAGTGCCTCTGGAGGCCAAGTCGGCAGGATTCTGACCTGAGGTAACGTGATGCCAAGTGGCCATGGGTACCCATTCTGAAATTTGGGCGACCCGATTGGCTGCAAAGGTCTTTAACTTGTGCGGCTCGATGGATATCCACCGTAAGACAATTTGAGAGTCAGTCCACAGATGTAGGTCACATATGTGAAGCGAACGTGACAATAACGTATAATAATGGTGGGTCAGTAAGGCCAACAAATGAGCGCCGCAGAGCTCCAGTCGCGGAATGGACTGGGTTTTAAGCGGAGCTACTCTAGTTTTAGATACCAGCAGAACTGGCGGGCCAGTAGAAGCAGATGCGCACAGATACAATACGGCTGCGTAGCCCCGTTTGGATGCGTCACAAAACCCATGAAGGGCTACAGGGTCCCTTGCAGACGTATGTGGCAAAGGCCGATTTATGAAGCAGCTAGAAACTAAGCTACAAGAGGAAAAGATAACAGACCATTCCTCAACAAGGTCAGACTCGAGAGGGGTGTCCCAATCCAAGGGTAAAACCCAAAGGCGCTGGATAAAGCACTTCGCTGTCATCGTAAAAGGAGACAACCAACCACATGGGTCAAAGATTTGAGCAATAGTAGATAAAATTCGACGTTTGGTCAATACCGAAGCAGGGCGAGACTTAAATTCCGCCGATATACTCAATGTATCTTGATTAGGATCCCAGTGTGTCCCAAGAAGAGCTATAGGAGATGATACTTCCGCTACAGTGGTTATGCAATGGTCAGTTGGAAGTCCATCTAAAATAGATGGGTGGTTGGATACCCACTTGCGGAGTGTAAATCCGCCAGTGGCCAACAAGGCAATAACCTCATCACGCAAAGCAATAGCTTCTGAGAGAGTATAGGCGCCAACGCAGATGTCATCAACAAAAACGCTGGTGGTGAGAGCCTCAGATGCCTTAGGGAACCCTGCAGACTCATCCTCTGCCAACTGGGCTAGAGTTCTCAACGCGAGATACGGAGCCGACCTGGTTCCATAGGTAACTGTAGTAAGAAGATATGTTTTCAAGGGTTGACCAGGATTATCGCGCCATAACACGGCTTGATAGCACCAGTCATCCGGATGGACCTTAATCTGTCGAAACATTTGCATAATGTCACATGAAAACACATAAGGAAATCTACGAAAGAGCGTGATGATATCTGATAGTAGCGGTTGCAGTTTGGGGCCCGGATATAATAATTCATTGAGTGAAGTGCCCCCAGCAGGTTTAGCGCTGGCATCAAAGACCACTCTAATTTTTGAGGTGTCTCCGCGCTTCTTAAAAATCCCATGATGTGGAATGTAGTATGTGGGAGTTGAGGAAGTCTCAACCATGTGTCCCTGCTTAAGATAATCGCGCATAAAATCCACGTAAAGTTGTTTAAATTCGGGATCTCGAGTAAAACGTCTCTCTAAAGCGAGAAAACGAGTATAGGCTTGGCTGTGAGAACCCCGTAGAGATGAAGTATCTGCCTTAATGAAGGGCAGTCTTACTTGGTATTGCCCCGATTGGTGCCTTATAGTAGATGTGCGAAAATATTGTTCGCACTGTTCAGCTTCAGGGGGTACACGAGAAGGTGCAGCAGGTGGCTCTTCGGTAACCCAGAATTGCTCCATCAAGGCATGGAGCTCATTAGATGGAACTGCATGAAAGGCAGGTACCTTGTTGTCATATTCGACAGATGAAGTTGAACTAGATTCGGAGCAGGATTGGAGTGTTGGGGCGGAGCCCATAATGATATAGCCAAACACTGATGGCATGGCTACTGGCAAATTTGGACCTGTAGGAACAGGTGGTTCACAAGTGAAAATCCGAGAAAATAACTCGGCGCCCAGTATACAGTCAATCCTCGATGGAGTATCGAAGGTGGGATCGGCCAGAATTAGATTCCTGGTGCGTTGACGCAACTCAGGGGAGATGTAGGTTTGAGGAGTAGGCTGTGTAAGTTTAGGTAATATAATAAACGGATGAGCCTCAGCAATTGTATAGTTACTTACACTCGAAATTGAAAGGGTACATGTTCCCTTTGCATTGGCCGAAGTAGGACCTACCCCTTGAACAGTTACTTGTGCCTTAGAACGTTTGCAATTCAATAATTGCGCACAATGTTCTGCAATAAATGAGCCTCCGGCACCGGTATCAATCAAAGCCCTCACTACTCGATAGGCTCCAGTTGGAGTTCTTAAGGTTACCAAGGCAGTTGCTAGCAACACAGTATTGTTAGCAGGTGAAACAGCCGCTATTGGGACTGAAACCGGAGATGCCCTGTGATCAGACTGAGCTGTTGTTGCTGAGTTTGCTAAGGGGGGAGCCGGAGAAGTAGGCACGGAAGTCTTGGTTTTGGCTACAGTATTATTATTAGGTAGCCTAAATGCAACAAGGTGTGATGTTGTTTATGGCAGACTCGACATGTAAAAGAAGAAGAAGAGCAGCGATTTTTATGCTTGCCTAAACAATTGATGCATACTTTGTTGGATTTTACCCACTCGAAACGCTGCTTAGGGCTTTTTTGAGTGAAAGTGGGACAAGCTTGCAGTTTGTGCTCAACAGAGTGACAAAGGTGGCAACTCTGTTGTGATGTGCGTGTTGTAGTGGCATAGGCAACCTTCTTAACACGGGTAGTGGGTCCCATCGAAGGACCTGGAGTGTGCACAGCTGGCTCTACAGCTTGTTTGATCTGTAGCTGATCATGCAAAAATTTAAGAAGCTCTGTAGGCTTTGGAAGAGCAGTAGCAGAATTAGAAGCGCGATGGTGGGCTTCAAACTTCATAGCAGTTGCTGAATCTAACTTAGATGTAAGTAATGTCATGACTATAGCAGAATGTTCATCCACCTCTGGCATTGCTACTAAGGCCTGATAATGTAATGACAGATGATCTAAGAAATCTTGATAACTGTCTATTGACTTAGAGTTCAGCTGAGGAAGCTTAAGTAGGGCTGTTGCATGATTGTAAGCCATGCGCCTAGGATTTTCGTAGCGATTCTTAAGTAATGTTAACGCTACAGGATACTGCTCAGCTCTGAATTCAAGATGAGAAATAAGTCGCTGTGCTTCCGGTGTTAGAGAATCTATAAGATATTGAAACTTTTGTAATACAGATAAGGCTTCACTGGAATCTACGATTGAGGAAAATCGCGAAAAGAAGTTGGACCAGTCAGCTTGGTTGCCTGAAAATTTTGGAACTGACTGAGTGGGAAACCCAGCCGTAGAGGCACTTAAAGAAGATGGTTGCGTAGGGACAGCAGGGGCCGAACCTATTACAGTGGAAGAGGCTAAGGGCTCCGAATTGGCAATCAAACTATCCAATTGTGAACATATGTTACCATACAAATCGTCTATAGAGTTTAACCCTTCTTCCAATCGTTCCTCACTCAGGTCGGGCACCCTTTCAGAAGAGTAGTTAAAGGGCTCCAAGGCCGTCAATTTTTGTGTATAACCCTCTGTAAGTGAAGTCCTCAGACGCTGATAGGTTGCGTTAGTAGCAGTACCGCTCCGCAAGGCGTCATTTACCTCGCTCTGAAGCTTGTTAAGACGGCGCAAGGCCGAGCGGCAAAGTCGTTCAAAAGCAACACCTGAAAGTTTAACAGGATTAGCCATGTTGAACTGATATAACAAATATAACGAAAACCCAAATATCAGATATATAGAAGATGTAGGTTAAATAGGACCAAGCTATGAGCACAACTAATTAAATGACAATAATAGAAACAACCAAGTAATAGCAATAGTTGTTTTATGTTAATGCGTAAATATCGATAACATATAGTACACAAACAAGATTCAAACGTACAGGCCAGTAACAAGAATTATGTAAAATAGCTTACTTCAAGAAATCCTACAAGTGGTTAAGCCAACAGCAATACTAAAATTCAAAAAATCAATTAATGAGTGATTATTATAGTGGCAGTATGTGGTATGGTTACTTAAAGAAATAACGGAACCACAGAAGACCAAATGGGCCAAGGATAAGAAGAAATTCTTCTAATGAATGCAGTAGGTGTGATTACTTAAAAGTAAAGTAACCAAAAGGGCCAAGAAGAAGCAAAAAAGGTTCCTCTGGTAGATGCAGTGTTACTTATTTGCGTGCTCGGTAGAGCTCATCCGGCACCACTAGATGGTTTCCGGGAACGTTTAGACCACTGCAGGAACTCCGTACGGAGACCATAGGCAGGTCTTGCTGTAAGGGATAGAAGGGTGGGGCAACAAGACAGAAAAGGCACCAATTCAAAAATAACAATAAGTTTATTGTTGAACACAGCGCCTCCCCAGTTCTTCCGCCTCACGTCCGAGCCCGAAAACGCACACTGACGAGTGGGTATGCCCTGGGAACTCCTCTGACTGCCTGAAGGACAGGCAATCCCTTCCAGGGCTGTCCACAGGTTGCTGATGAAGGATGATCTCACCTCCGACGGAGGACCAGCAGCGAAGCTGCAAAGCTGTTGGCATAAGAATAACTATGTAGGAACTGTGCAGGTGACAGGCGGAGCTGTATAGTCTCAACCTAGGTTGAGAGAAAATATAAGAGCACTAGGAGGGCTAATAAGAAAAGCTAAGTTTCGTATACTTGCCTTGAAGTTATTATAGTTCCGTACACCTCCTTTAATTAGAACTCGTTCTATCCAGTGTAGAGACCCCGTCTCTCCAGACTGTACAAGTGGGGGTTGCAGTGAATAGTCACTTAGCTTGGAATTAGATAAATGATTAGTGATCAAATAAATGTTGAGCTGAGACTGAAGGTATTGGCAAGAAAAAATAATATGAACTATTACCTTCAGGGCGATTGCAATAATCGCTTAAACGGCTTCCGCCGACTTATATTAACACTGAATAATGAACAGAGTAGAGATATCAAGGAGAGGAAAGAATAGGAAAATTATCTTACTCTGAATGTAGATGATGTTAATATACGCCACGTGCATCCGCCAGATTTGACTCTAGTTAGAGTGGTGACTCCTATTATCACTGCTGAATAAGCTCTTACTGAGTGTGAGACTGTAAATTAGAGGTTTAACAGACTGCTAAGAAGAGTACCCACGTTGGGCAGCAACTGAACGGCGTAAAAAAGAGAACTGCGATCCAGCGATTTAATGATACGCCACCGAACTTAGCATACACTAGAAAATGTTATTCGAAGATAATTGTGCAATCACACAAGATGATTCACACAATACAAACGGATTTATGTAAGATGTTCACTGAGAACGAAAAATGCAGTCTGGTTGGGCGTCACACCAGCTCCACGAGATAGAACGGAACTTGAGGTAGTGATAAGGTTACAACTACTAGGGCCCTGCCACTTAGCTAGGTGATTAGATTGAGAAACTGATACCCTGTGTTAAGGCTAGAACGTTACAACAGTGCTCTAGGTGACCAAAATTGTAAGTAACGTCCTGTCTCTTTTTTGATGGGAGGGGCCTCTATCAATTCAAGACTGTCACTCAAACAGTTACGTATTTCGCTGCATTAAAACTCCCCTTAAACTCCAGAAATACGTAACACCATTTTTTTTTTTTTAATATTCAGAGTATTTCGAAACTTGTTTTTCTATGAAAACTGTTTTAAAAATTTATGATTAAAAATCTGTTAAATAATTCTCAACTATTTGACCGATTTTTAATTAAGTATAACCTTTAAACCAATGGGAAGAATTGATTTACAAAATGTGAAGACCCAATTATGATCGATTCAATAATTTCTCAGATTATACCGGTGTTGCAAGTAAACAATTTCTATTTATTAATATTACTTGTTATAAAGTTTATATTATTTACCGATCAATTGTCTAGATAGAAACGGGTAGCAAATATAATTTACTAGATATTATTCATATGAATGTATCAAATAAAATGATGGGCGATTACTGGGAATCAAACCCAATACCACGAATTCACCTCAGCTTGCCCTCTTTCACCTCTTGTAGTATGGCTATCTTTAGAGTTCCTCATGGTTGCTAGTTCATATGTCGATTCAAGTTCATTTGGTCACAATGGACAATTTCATTTCCTATAATGTATTCGTTTGGTATTTTAGTAACAGTTTAAAAATTATTTCCATTTTAAAGGTTTTAGGCTTTTATCGATTAGCTGGATTTTAAATTAATTACATTAGATTTATTCATTATAAAGTTTAAATTATTGGCTTTAAATTTCATACAACATAATATTTTAAACTTATTTAATTTAGTTAATTTAAAGAATCACTTTTTAAAAAGAACTACAAACTCTCAATAGTACACTTCCACATAGTAATTTCTTTCTTCGAAAAATAGAATACTTATTTGTGTGTAATTTTATACTTGAACCAAGTATTATATATATATATAGCACGCAGTTGTGGGATAGATTTTTCTCCCTAAATGTTGAATATATTTGCCCGTTAGAAACCCATTAATGGAGAGAGTGACCTCATGCTGTTGAGGGCACAGGTGGGCATAAGACCTCAACCGTATTGGTAGAATGTATAGAAGAAAAAGTAGAATACCTATTGAGTATAATTGTGCCTAGGGCTATAGCAGCCGCAGTTCCCTTCCCAACTAGGTTATTAAAAACCTATAGAGACGTCAACTTCTACTTTGTGTTACCGCTTTTTAAAGATTTATGTTTTGAGATGGCAACCAATTTGAACATCTCATCTGTACACTTTTGAAATACGTTTTTCCATTATTATTATTATGTTACTTTCTTTTAAACTAACTTTATATACATTTTAACTAAATTATAACCATATTATGCATATAAAATGAATAAAGTGGAAGCCTCAAGCAAAATTCAATACTAAGAATTAATCATTAACCTTATTTTTCAGATGCCTGTCATTTATAAAAGCTTCACTGTTATAAGTCCTTAAAAGAAAGAAGAAAAAAACTTCGAAGATCGATGTATTAACACTATTGAGGGGGGCGGGTACTTCTCTGATCCTCATTTTAAAACTCAAAACAGCCTTGTCTTATTAAAGCTACAATTACATGTCAAATTAATCGCTACTTAACTGTTAAAAATAAGTTAGATAATAGCTTTATTCACAATATAATATATTCATAAATATATGCAATAAAAATCATGATGTGATCCGGTATCCGAAGAGCGGAGAAGCACATTAAATGTATCAAATGTAGGTAGGTATTCCCCACTTAGGCCAGACTAGGATGGACATTTCAATTCATATAAATAGAGTGACACAGAATAGAGTTTTAGAACAGTTTATGACCAGTTTACAATCAGTCAGCAACCTATCAACTACCTACTCATCATTCAGCCAGTCTATCTTTTTATATTTGTTTCGCAGCTATCTTTTTATATTTTACTGTAAAGTTCGTGGCAGTTTGTGGGTTCTTTCATTAAACAGTGTTCAGCATATCATCTAGTTTTGTTTCTTTAAAACTCATTCTCCCTAATTCCTCTCCTTCTCACATCCATTATACAATATAAACAAGTGCCAATGTACATTTACATTTTTATCTTCTTATTTCTTATAAAGGGATGTTTAGGATAAGGTTAAGGAAAATTATGCAGGGAAATAGAGGGAAAAAACCTGCAGCTTAAAGGAAATCTTTTCAATGAATGGAATTATCGTAGGTGGCTGTTTCGCGGCAGAGTGAATTGGAATGATATTCTTGAGTGGAGAGGAATTTCAAGAGATGATGTTAGATGAAGGAATTGCACTGAAATTAAGGAAATGTTTACGTGGAGTTGGGCGCTATGTGCCACGGTGAATCAGTTACCAAGTCTTTAGAAATTGTTTTAAGTTATCTGGAATTTTTTGATGTTACTGGTACTAGTCAGATTCCAGGCGGACAAAATGTAGAGTAACGTCTGATGATGACTTTGTAAGTACTAGAAGTTTGTTTTGTTTAGTAATTTTTGAGTTGCGTGACAGTAATGGGAAGAGAGTAGTCTTATAGTCATTTTTTCCAGAATTCACTTTGTTCCTGTACCTGGGTCTTGAAGTTCAATTTGTTATCCAGAGTCATTCCGAGGTACTTGACGGTTGTTAGTTCAAGGGATCAAAAAATACTGCTGTATAATTTCTCTGTTGATTGTAGGTTTACGGTAAACAGTATGGCATTAGTTGTGCCATAATTTATTTTTATCTTCCAATTAGTGCAGAAGTATTTTGTCAGTTTTACTATTGCAGATGTAGGTCTAAGATGTATGTTTCTAAGTAGGTTCAATCTACACCCAGGATAGAACCTTGAGGTATGCTTACTACTATAGGTACTATAGGTAGGAGTTAGTGGAGGCTGTATTTAGTTGGATGTAAGACATTGTGACGGTAAGATATGAATGTAGGAGTTTGGTAAGGTGTAGAGAGAAGTTGTATTCAATGACCAAGGGCACCTTGTCAGAGGTTTTGTCTATGTCGAGTAGTATCAAGTCAATGTGTTTATTGGAATGAAAGTTTTGTATCTAACTAATATCGACAACTATTCTAAGTGAATTGGAGTTCTGTGGAAAGACCTAGCCACACTGTTCGTTAGTTGTTAACGTCAAGATTTCCTGAGTAAAAGGAGAGAGGTCTAGTTTTTTCGAGGATTTTGCTGATGGAACATAATAAGAAGATTGAATTTGCTTGTGAATTTATTAATAAACCAGCACTGAAATCATTATTGAGACTAGGCTTATGTGATAGTGAAATTATCGTATATGCATTGTAATTAGTAGCTGGGAATTAACCAAAGAATTGGTTAGTAGTGTAGAAATTGCAAATTAATATAAAAATATCGTCAAGATGTCATGTTTTTATTTGTAAGATTATCATCTTTTGAACTTTCAAAAACAGTTACAAAAAATAATTCTTTAATAAAATGTAACCCAAAGTATATTGCGTCATTTCTTTTTCCTCCCTCAACATATTCTACAATTGAATGATTCAAGTAGAATTTCATGTTCAAAGCATTAAATATTTAATTTTTTAATAGCCTTTACAATTTTACAGTTACTTTTTTCATGGATAAAAAATTTACGTCAACTTTAGTTATTTTACTTCTTTTTATTTTTATGTTTAACAGAATATAATATTTTTTTTTTTTTTAAAGTGGGCGAAATTGGATATTCTCAAAAACTACCAAAAATAGGATATCATATTTATAGGAGGTTGTAATGTATGCACCATTGACCTAGAAAAGGATTGCATAAATTTCATGGAACAGAATTGATATAATTACCTTTTTTTACGAATTATCGATTTAATTATATGAATTTTATAAATTTTTTATTTAGAAGTTTCGCGATGATTGAATTAAAAAGTTATCACTTCTTGCTAAAAATTATCATTTTAAAATTTATTATTTTAATTAGGATAGTGCGATCTGAAAGATCTATTATTTTTCCTAGAACCTTTCCAATAGCTTCGAGCAGTGTTGCCTAGTTGCAGACAAACTTGCCCACAAAAGGGTAGGCCCGTCACCTAGAAAGAAAAAAAAAATTAAGAGTAGCACTGCTGGATTCCAGTGCGTTACCAGTAAGCTAATCCCTTCCCTAAGTAAAGAAGTATGAATATATTACTCTCCTAAGTATCAAAAACTGGTAGGCATCAATACCATGAAAGACATGTATATTCCGCCAAAACTGATTAGATTAACTGAGATGACAATACGGAAGTCCAAAAGTTTCGTAGTGACCAATGGAAGCTATTCAGCATCCTTTGACATTGAAAACGGACTAAGACAGGGGGATCCAGTATTGCCGCTTCTGTTTGACTGCCTACTTCATAAAATTTGCAAAAGGCTATAGGAGTGGATCTGCAAGGCACTATCCTTAATAAAACTTCCCAAATCATGGCGTATGCGATGATGTGGTCATTATCGGAAGGTCGCTGGCTGCAGTGAAAGATATTTTTATAAAATTGGAGCGAGAAGCAGAAATTGTCGGGCTTCAAATTAACGAGAATAAGACTAAGGTGTTGGTAGCCAGGAGAAAACGTTTAGTGCACCCACCGGGGCAGTTCGTCATAGGAAATTATACATTCGAAACTGTCTCCAGCTTCCCGTATTTAGACTCCATTATAAGTGAGGTTGGAGGCGAGGAAGAGGAAGTGAAAAAAAAAAGGATAGTTGCGGGTAATAGGGCGTACTTTACTGTCGGTAAAATAATGAGTAACAGCGCGGTCAGCCGAGGAACGAAGTTTCGGATGTACAAAACGCTGGTAAGACCTGTCGTTACATACGCTAGTGAAACAAGAACGTTAAGCAAGTTTTCTTGCGAAAGGAAAACAGGTTTGAGCGGAAAATGCTAAGGCGAATCTCTGGACCGATAAGGGAGAACCGTAACTGAAGAAGAAGGAAAAATAGAGACCTGTTTGACCTATACGGGGAGCCTTCAATAGTAACCTTTATAAAGTGTCAGAGGCTGAAATGGTATGGACATGTTTGCAGGATGCCAGAAGTAATCGGCAAGGGGCCGTCCCAAACTAGTTGGTTAGATAACGTGACGGCTGGCATGAGAAGGATAGGAGTCAGTGCCCGTTTTGCCATCGATAGGGCTCAGTGGTCTATCCGTATTGAGCAGGCCAAGGACCGTCTCGGTCTGTAGCGCCGGAAGAAGAAGACCAGTAAGCTAATCCCCTCCCTAAGTAAAGAAGTATGAATATATTACTCTCCTAAGTATCAAAAACTGGTAGGCATCAATACCAGGATGGTAGGGGATCAAGTACAGTGAGTTAATTAAATGTAGCTAACATTTAATCTATTTTCCAAATAATTTAATTAAAGTAATATTAAGCTTTTGAAAAACCAATAAATACTGGTTTTATAAATGTTTTGAATTTATTTTATTATCTAGAGTTATCATAGGCCATATTTTATAATAAATAGAAAATTAGTATATCGTATTACTGGCGGAGGATTTCGAACACGTAGGTGAGATTATGAAACTCTCACCGTATATAATATTGCTTTTCATTAATATAAAATATTGAATTTCATATTAAATTCAATAATAGAATATAATGTTGACCAAAGAGAAATTTAGTTATTCATATTCGTATTTATTAATATATGGGAATAATTGAACTTATTTTAATATCAGATTAATTATATTGAATTAAGTTTTAAATAGAATATCTCCGTCGAACTATTTCCTTTTATATAAATATTTTGTTTAGTGAAAATGAAATAAAATGAATAAATCAGAGAAAACCAAATTCTACAAATAATGTGCAGATATCAAAATGAAACTGACTTTATTGACTTTAATGGTAATCATATAGTTTGTAAGAATAAAAAATCTGATGTGAAACACTCACGCAACTTTCTCTTACTCCAGTTTTCAAAATTGTAATTGACAAATTTTATAGACTGTGTACCAAATTTGATGAAATTCGTTGGAGTTCGTCGAAAACTGAAAAAAAAGTTCAGTAAAAGCGCACTTCCGGTTTACTTATTTTCTTGAAATTCGAAATTTTGGACATCTATTTATTTATAATTAATTTTGTTTGGATTGTAGAATTGTATAATCAACTATGATAGCATTTTAGAGGAAACCTAACCCCACCCTTCCCCCAAAAGTGCCCTTAATTGAATTTTTCCATAAAAATGTTTAAAATAAAAGTTGTGGATCATTGCATGTTTATTTGATATTCAAAGTTTAAAGAAAATCTTCCGAGCCATTTTGGATAAAATTACAAGAGAATACAAAAATATCAGAAAGCTGAAAAATACATTTTAGTAAAAATCGCATTTCCGGTCATCCGATTTTTTTCAAACTCGGAATTTCAACAACACATTTAATTCTAATTAATATTGTTTAGATGATAGAATTGTATAGTAAACTGAAATAGGACTTTAGAGGACAACACACCACCCTCCTCCCCTAAAAGTGCCCTTGAATGCATTTTACCGGAGAAATGTTTCAAATAAAAATTGTAGATCTTTGTAGTTGTAGTTGATATATCAAGTTTAAAGAAAATTGTGTGAGCCATTTTTGAGAAAACTGCAAAAAAGCGAAAAACTACTTAGTAAAGTGATACTTCCGGTCAAGGAATTTCGACCGCTGGCCTACTGTCGGATCCCATTGTGATACCATAACGGAATATCAAGTTTCAACTTTCTGCGATTTTTCGTTTTTGAGCTATGCTGTTCAAATACATACATACATACACACACACAGACACACACTCATACCGTTTGCTAAAAACCACTTTTTTGGACTCTGGGGACCTCAAAACGGATATTTCCGGTGAAAACTCGATATCGAAAATTTGGGACGATTACAATACTTCCTCTTACTAGGAGTAAGAGAATGTAAAAAACTTCTGTCTCAGACGCTGTTGAAGAGCGACAGTTTAGAACGTTTGCCTCTGTACTGGGAATTTTGTAGGGAATGAGAGTCAGAGAATTTAACTACATTCATGATTCTCTGTTTTGTTAATTAAAGCAAAAGATACCAAAGAACTGCAAGAGAAAGAATACCGTAAGGCTAAGTGAGTAGTGTGGCGTGACACACTAAGCTGGTAATATGTTGCTCTCTTGAAGATGGAAGACTCTCTCCTTGGTAGAAAACTCCCTGACTTTTATGGTTGTTACTCCTTTTTGGTTATGCTAGGGATAAGTAGGTAGTTCTTGACTTCCCTAGGGTGTAATGTTGAGACAATTGTGGTAGGAATAAGCTACACCTCTTGTGACGCTTAGATGGATGAATGTCTCTTCGTTTATGACTTCAACGTATAAGTGAACGTATAATCTGGAGCCGGAAATTTGACTTCAATGTAAAGCATATGTGAATGTTCCATTTAGTGTCATTGCTATACTGTTGGTTAGCTGACGAAATTTTATTCCAATAAGGCAAATGAGAGGAAGAGTTCACAATTTAATATAAATATAATGGAGTTGATGAGGAGAGAAATTGGGTTTGATTAATTAGACAAGCTATGAAGACACTGTTATAATATAACTATACGCTTACACAAACTGCACTGGACTTGTAATGATTTTATAGAATAAAGGAGTAGTAGAGTTATGACACGATGTGATGTATATGGTTGAGTCTGATAGATTGATTGATTGTTGTCTAGGTCTCTCGCTGACTTATATACAGGTTCTCCCCACTCTAGCCTGCTTAAGTGAGAGAGTACGAGAGAGAGTCTGTTTTCTCTCGGTCGGGCTTGGCACTGTCTCTTGCCGTTACATAAATGCTACATATTTATCACTTTAATTTTTCACTTGAAAATTAAATTCACAATAAAAGATAGAGTCTAGGACATATGATGGGATTAGAGAGAGCAGGACCGAGATTTGGTGAGTAGTCATAATAACGGTGAATGTGTGAACCAAGATTTCCGGGATTTAGACATGCAGAATGGTTAAGAGCATAGACTTTTATCTGGGAAGCACGCATATTATTGCTGAAATTATATTTGTTTAAAAAAAAAGTGTTAATTGTAAAGAATTTGATTCCGCTCACCGTTTACGTCAACTCATTTGGGGTAGTTGGACATTATACCGCCATAAATAAAAAATATTAGATAGGACAAAGAATACTCATTTAGGCAGGCTAGTGCTGTTAAAAAAATGTAGGAGAATTGAGTTGTATATAGTTTTAAACAAATCTTTCAGTATGATAGGAATTTAGGAAAAGATAGTAAGTATTTGGGAAGTTGCGATCAAGCTATCACAAAAAAATCTAGTGCTCAAACTTCTTGAATATCGTATCTTATCACTTGGCCAGTAACGTTTCAACTAAAAGCTCAATATAGGTGGAAAAGTTGTCTATAATACTGTATAGGTTAGATAGAGAAGTGAAAGGATCGCAAGCCACTTCTTAGGTAGATAAGTGATAAAATATTAAGTGTTTCTATGATAGTGCAAAGGCAGTTAATCTCATGTCTTCCAGAAATATTCCAAAATATTAAAAAGGGGAATAATAGATGGAAGGAAATTACGTGAAATTTTAGCTTAGGCATGCATCATGTTGATGGGGGGGAGAAGTTTGACATAATTACGAAATGAACTGAGTTGAAAATATAAGTAAGATCTATAAATTTTTTTTCGTTTGGAAATTTAAAAAGATTGTTTATGTTAGGTCATATTCTTGAGTTTTAGCTACAAAAAGTTCTTTAGGAGTAAAAAAAAATTTAAAATAAACAGCAGACAAGTTTCAATCTGAAAATGGGCTCTACCTTTCGTCAGTAACATAAGGCAAAAGTTATTTGGAAAACTGTCTGTATAACTAATGAATAATGACGTTAAGTTTCTATATAAATATAAATTATATCCATACAAAGTTATTATATAATGTACTTTCTCGAACGCCGATCAATGAAGATATCATTAATCATTATAATTAAAAAATTATTATAATAAGTTTCAGCACATTTAATTATATTATATTTTTTCTTTTTAATATAAGGAGCGTCGTCAACATCTATAGTCATTGTCGCCCGGAGCCTCCTCAGTGCACTGCCAGCCTCCGTACAGTGTTCTTTCGTTACAGAAAACACTGTCCATTACCGGACACTGAGTTGTAAAGGCTCCTCTGAAGAAAAAAATCTAAGGGCAGCACACCTGGACTTCCCTATATATATATATTTTTATCTAATAATATGAAATGTTATTGGTGTGTGTATTTGTGATAGTATTTGGTGTAGCACGAGCGGTTCAGTAGAAGGGGCTTGTAAGTATATGTGTTTAAGAAAGAAGTATCAGAAATAAGAAAGTAGTCACCACTGCTAACATTAAATATATTCTATTAAAATAATAACTACAAGTTATTTGCAAATAATATTATAAACTTATTAATATATTGGGGAACTGCATTGATTCTAAGATAGTGATTCCTGAAGTGTTCTGCTTCGGTGTCTCTTTCAGACTACATTGAAGGAATGTCTTCTAATTGTTATTTCAAATCTTCCCCTGTGGGAAGAAGGGGTCGACAATGCTATCAAGGTTCATGAACTCTTCCTGTTACAGTACTTTTTTTACCTGGGTTACCCTTTTTTGCCAACAAGCTCACATTTTTCTCAATTTTCTTCAATTAAAATAGATATAATTTCTTGCATCCATCACAATTACCAGCACTAAATCTAGGTCGATGTAAATTTATCTGAACAAGAACTACACAATATAAATTTAGATTGTAGAAATGTAAGCTCTATTACTCTATTACTCTCTTATAACAAAAGTATTAAACAGAAACAACTAAAAAATGTCATATGAAAATATAAAATTTCTTAAAAAAGAAAAAATATTATTAATCTAAAAATTTCTTTTCTTATCTCTTTAGTAAAATGGTAGTAGCTATTCCAATTCTAACAGTTATACAGTTTTATACACCAGGTGTGTGTCGCCGTCTACTCTCTATTATATAAGCTTGGAAAATATTTTCTCTAAAAGTACATTACAAGAATACAGATTAAAGTACACTAGTATACTGAAAAATATTCTAATCTATTTCTAAATTAGTAAAGAAAACAGAATTAGTTGACGTAAAGTTCAAATTATATGCAAAATCATTCATTTATTTAAATAACAATCATTAGAAGAATAAGATCATTAAAATTTACAGTTTATGGTCGTTTAAATAGTTATTTCACTATTGGAAAGCAAGTAATATTGAAAAAAAAAAATGTTTATGGATGTAAGTACCTACATACTCGTATTTTCTTAATTTTAAGATAGCTTTTTACTTTTTCTTGCCAAAGATGAATGAATTCTTTGCCATACATATGTGTTATATGTAGGTATGTATATCGTGTCTAATTTCAAAATATTCAGTTTTCACCGAAAATAAATGATTTAAAGACTGAAGAGTTTGTGTCGAATGGTGTGTGCGCGTTTGTGTGGGTTTTTAAATTCCTTTATTTACAGCATGCTCCATAAATACATATTGTAACGTTTTCCCTCTAAACTAGCTACTACAACTGGTTTTAAGTGGGCTCGTTTGGATAAAATACTCTAAACTTCAATAAGAAAAACA
>JAAEAF010004479.1:0-84010 GCA_011037195.1 Triatoma infestans | reverse complement strand
TACGTTGAGAACTGTCGACGCGACAATACGTTTCGTGAAAAATGTCAATCCAATTTCCCGCCAAGTGTGAAATACGCGGCGTCATCCGTTATCTCGTTTGGAAGGGAAAAACTCCATGGAGATGAATTTCTCCGCTCCATCATTACTGGAGATGAAACTTGGGTTGCACACTACACACCTGAAACCAAAAGGCAGTCTCAACAGTGGCATCACACCTCTTCACCCACCGCCAAAAAGTTCAAAACCACAATTTCAGCCAAGAAAATCATGGCATCCGTGTTTTGGGACTGTCAAGGCATAATTTTAATTGAATATATGCCTCAAGGGGAGACCATCAACTCTGCAAGATACTGTGAGACCCTAAAAAAATTGCGGAGGGCGATTCAGAACAAAAGGAGAGGCATGCTGACAAAGGGAGTCTGCCTGCTGCACGACAATGCCAGACCACACACGGCCAACGCCACGAAGGAACTGCTTGCCTCGTTTAAATGGGATGTCCTGAACCATCCCGCGCATTCCCCTGACCTAGCACCTTCAGATTACTATCTCTTTACCTCCCTGAAGCTGCACATGGGTGGAAAAAGGTTTTCAACCGACGAGGAGGTGAAGGGGGAGGTGGAGAATTGGACGAAGGGGTTGGCGGGAAACTACTTTGAGGAAGGCATCAAAAAATTAATACGCCGGTTCACCACCTGCATTGGAATGGTGACTATGTCGAAAAATAGCTTACATATATACTAATGTAACCAGGTAATTTTTTTGTACAAATAAAAATTTTTGTAACCTACAAAAATTCAGTACACTTACTGGACATGCCTCGTACATTAGAACCAATGGTAGAATTCTAATTATGAATAAAATCCGTTAACCGGAAACAGAAACGACTATAATGATGTCCTTTAAAATTGGAATGCTAACTAGACAGATATATGAACTTATCACTTTTATTTGAAAATTTTTTCGAAAAGAAATGGATTTTGGATAGTGGCAGGATTTGTGGCGTTAAAATTTCAAATTACATGATATTGGTTCAATGCTATTGGCGATCTCTTTTGGACTTCAGTGAATCCAGGAAGCTGCTATCACGATAGGTAGTCTACCATATCTCTCTCTCTCTCTCTCTCTCTCTCTCTAATATATATAATATATACTATCATAGTATATATATATATATATATTCTAGAAAACTTGTCATTTTATGAATAATAACAGCCTAAGAGTAAGTCGTGAAGGTCCATATGAGGTCTATACCAAAGTTTTTTCTTTTAATAGTCAGTTGCCTTAGTGCCATTACTGAAATGATTTCTGTGAAAAACTCTTTTCAAATGTGCCCGCGCGACCTTGTTAGAAAGTTCATTTTCAAAGTTTTGAACATGTCTATAGAAAGTTTTATATATCAAATACACTTATTTTTTTCTTTAAGTCTATTGCGTAACTCCTTAAAAGTTTACCAAACCCGTAATATTCCTTATTTCCACCAAATATCTTTATCTAACTTCCCTTATCATTTATAACTGACGATATATCATATACATGGTAGGATGTGAGAAGTCAGGCATTGTTTCAAAGCTGTGTTGTCTTATTACATGTAGCGCTGCTTGAGGCAGTAATCATTTTCGCCAAGCAAATAGGTCTTGCTCTTTTAAAATTAGAAGAAGCTCTCGAACCGCCAATTATGTATATCATCTGCTCTTTATCAAAACCTACATTTTTTTAAAACCAAAAAAGCTGGTAGGTAATTAAAAAGAAGCGTTGATAGTGGATACGCCTCCTCAGTGCGTTCTCAATGCCAAATAATTAACAACTTGCTTCTATTTGCAAAGAGAAGGCTTTTAGCTGCTTAAAATATAATATAATATTGAATGTCTTTGGCAAGGCAAACTTAAGAAAAACCTATTTGCCCTAGGCATTACAGAGAACAAAGGCTATATAAGGAGTTGCAAGCAGGTACTGTATTAGATAAGCCCTTAGATGTGATTACGTTATAAAATGTTGATAAATATTCGAACCCCTTCTTTAACCGGATAATTATGTTTGGAAGCGTGGACTACGCTAGCGATGCTATTTAGTAACATATTTATTACTGCGGCCCCAAAACTGATGAAGGACTGGTGTCCGGGTTAAAAGAATTCAAGTAAAATAATATCCATCAATCTAGATAATTCTAGTCATAATCGTTAAGGCAGAGTGGTATCTATAACATCAAAGATCAAAGATTCTACGATCATCAACTTCACAGACAATCAGATAGCTCAGTAGTTGCCTCAGTTCCTATCAAGTCAACTAAGTATTCAGAGGATAACTAAAGGCATTCTATTCAAGCTGGAATTCTCGCCTGGGAGCTTTTGACCAGATATAAGACTAACGAAACATTAGTTCACCTCGCTCTAGACTATTTACGTTTAAATCATCACTGACATAATCCAATAATGCGAGCCTAAATGCATAAAACCTAGCCAAGTACTATTTCGGCCAGGAAAGCGGTAGCCTCTGCAGATATAACAAGGAAATAAATAAAACTACCATATTCATAGGGTCAGGGGGCAGGATTTGTTTGGTTGTGATTTTCAATTTCTAGGAGTATGTACGAAAGATAAGACGGACGACATTATGTACCACCTACTAATATTATGCAAAAATTACTGGTCGCAGGGCGTAGGTAGTCTGGCGATTGTTTAATTTAATGTAAATTACTGATTTTGTACATTTTCCTAATTTGTTATAAATCATAAAAAGTGTCCATAATATCAATTTATTGTTATATTTTGGTATAATGAGTTTGTTTGCAGAAGTTTGTCCTTTGTCTAATATAGACTCGATATTCAAAACTTTATTACTACACTGCTTTTTATGGAGTAAGTTGACAATGTGGTATTGGAATATGTATTTTCAAATAATGAATAATTCCCTAGTGAGGCAAGCAATATCGACTGGACAATTGTTAGCAACGGCAGGTGGCTTATTAATTAGCAAACTATAGAGCATTGTCTCTTTACCACCTGTGAGACTTTAATTCTATTTCAATACTGGGCACAAATTTTCAGTACAATCGTATGTACCTGAGAGAGATATAATAATAATGAGAATTCAATAAATGCAAATAATTTCTAAGAAAATTAAAAATAATATTGAGATGATTAAAATTTAAAACATAAATTGGAGAATTCATTTTTACTTTCTCTTATTCTTAGTAAATTACGATTGTGCCAAATTTTCGAAATTGAGTTTCACCGGAAATACACATTTTGAAGTCTCCTGAGTTTATTGCATTAAGAGAAAGGCGTATGAATGCTTAACACCACATTATTACTTTATCTATCCTGCTTAGTAAGAATGAAACTAAACCAAGAATTTAAGATTGTTATAACTGTTTAAAAACCAATAAATAAGTAATTTTTTTACTGATTTTTCACCGAAATTAAGCTGAACAAATTGTTTTAAATTATGTAGGTAATTAAATAAATTTGAAAGGCAGAAGTACTTTATACGAAATTTTAACATTAAGCTCCCTTAGAACCGTGCAAAAAATAGATTTTTCAGGTAGACGTTTCAAACAGAAGTGAAAGGCATTTATGTGTACAGATAGTATACGATGGTTAAAGAAAATCTTTGGAGCAGTTTTCGAGAAAAAATCGGGGAAAAATTGAATAAAACCATTAAATTATAGTAGCACTTCCGGTTGATGGATTTTAACCGAAACCTTCGTAACAGACACGATAATGGTACCTAAACAGGAATACTAACTTTGAGCTTCTCGCTAGGTTATGTCTTTGAGATATTTTGTTAATGCACCAGTATATACGTACTGACGATTCGCTACAAATATTTTATTCATACTCAGGGGACCACAAATCATGTATTTCCACTGAAAATTCAACTTCAAAAAATTTGACACAAGGTGGCAATAATATCCTCTTATAAACAGTATGAGAAAGTAAAAAGTACGATGTTATTGGTATTGAATAAATAGACCATAAAAAGAAATGAAATAAAGTCGAAAGTGGGCTTCGGACGAATCAGGCCTATGAACATATTTGGACCGTGGCATACTTGGAGTCAAATTTATGAAACTGGGAATGCTTTGATAGTTTGGAATCTATGCCAAGTTATTCCAGAGAAAGCTGTTTATGGCGAGAGAGAAGAGTTGGAAGGCTTAAGTTGTTGTGAATGGTTAGACGATCGACCGGCCAGAAGACTTCTTAAAGTTGTTAACCGGAAGACAGTGCATAGAGTGATCATATTGATAGAAACTGATTAATAAGGTTAAGATTCGGTGATCATCGTCTAGTTGTACAAAATAATGAAAAAGTGAAGTAAAAAAAAAAAAATACATCATTATTTTAATTAATTTATTGATTGTAAATTTTAATTTTTTAATTTTTAACATCGCTTGAAATGAAATGTAAGGAAACGAACTTTTCAACTTTTCTGAAAGTACTTTTTTTTTTTAGAATGATGAGATAGTTTACTAAATTAGCTAAGTCTATAAGTACCATCCTAATTTAAACAAGTATTAATCTAACTTCAACTTGAGAAACTGGTTGGTTAAATCAATCGAACATCATAGTTCTCAAGGAAACTTTCCTCACTTCAACACACTTCAGATATCTATCTATCTATTAGCTCAGACATATTTCTTCTAAAATGTTTCCATCTGTTTATTGACTCCTAGAATTTTACTTAGTTTTGTTTGAAGTGGAATTATTAAACTAAATCAAATAAATGTTTACGATTATTCTGTAAAATCCATTCATTTTAAAATTATTAAAAAAATATTTATATAAATTTTATAAAAAAAACAATTACCAGTTTTAGTTCAGTTCGATTTTTTTTTTTGTGTTCAACGATTTGTCTTTCTACAGGATTTTCGAAACATTTTAAAAATCATTGAGCTATAACCCAGATTTTTGTTTGCCTATTTTGTAGATTTGTTTTAACCGTACGTCACTAATATTTTTTTTGTTTGCGTACTCCTGAAATTTTTATCCTATAAGGTTTCTGGTGCTTAGTAAAATTTAGAAAGACAGTGTCAATGTCAAAATCTGAGAAAGGTCCATGAACCCGAAGACATATCCATGGCATTTACATTGTTACACTCGGACACAAAAGGTTGGCAACTGGACGTTCCCGAACAATTCGAAATATACAGATGTAATAGGATCCGAAGAGAGTGATCCTGTCTTTCTCTCTGCTTTGTGTCCCTCTCTTCGGAGAGGGGATGATGTAATAGGATCCGAAGAGAGGGATCCAAAGCAGAGAGAGAGACAGGATCATTCTCTAGTTTAGGCCAGACTAGAGTGGGAGAAACTGTTTAAATACAGCTGTGTCAGCCATAGGAGGGAGTCATGCAGCAGACAGTCGGACAGTCTTGCAGCAGAGTTCATACAGCAGTCATAACGCGTCATCAACCTTTCTCTTTATCTCTCACTACCATTTTATATATTTTGGTGTAAGTCCAGGCAGTTTGTGCTACTTTTCTATAATACAGTGTTCATCTTTACTTCTAGTTTATTTATCTATCTAACCCAACTTCGCTCCTTCTCAAAACCCATTATACAGACATATGAAATCGAAACAAAACTTAATAAAAGAACGAACAGAATTCGCTAGAGAATCCATATTCAATACCATTTTCCTATAATTATTAAAACCTAGAAACGCAAGTATGTTTATATAAATCAAAGAATAAAAACATTTTATGCCTGTTTAAGATAAGGAATGCAAGCCAATTCCTTGGCAGTTCATAGTGCAACTCTGATTATAAGTAAAGATTCTTTTTTATATTATACCAAACTACTGAGTATAATAGGTGGCCGATAATTGCAAATAATTAAAAAATAAAATAAATATTTTTGAATAAAATAGTTCTTAGATATTTGAAAATATAGTGATTTCTTAGGAGAGTAAATTTGGCATGAGGTTTTCTTTTTAAGCATGATTTCTCTACAATGTACGGTTTTTCCATCAACATAAAAATGGATCAACTGAAATATGATCAATGATCAAAGGAAATTTTGACAAATGGAAGCTGACAGATGCAATAAGATTAAGTTGGTGGGGATGTTCACACCAGTTTTCCCTTATTTTTTGTAGGATATCATCAATAAAACCATTGACGATGTTTCCTTACCTCTTTCGAGGCTTTGTTTTTCATAATTTGCAGAAAAAGTTGCAAATATTTAGAATGCTATCTTTTAGACTATATTAGATTATTTCCCAGCCTATAAGGACAGATCATAAGGTAAAGATGTTTATAGTAAACTTGATTTTGAAAATGTTTATTTATTTTTGTTTATTATCTGATTCATTATAAGTTTGAAAAAAAATGAAAAGCTTTTTACATTTGTTTACAATAAATATTTAAATAGAGTATTGAATAGTCTAGTGCACACTTTTGTGTTTGTTTGTGTGGGTGATCAAAAGAGTACAAGGTTGTTCCTTTAGTCAATATTATGTTAGTGTTGCCAAGCACAACTATTTAGTGGTTTCAGTGTGTATAGAAAAGCGTCAACAATATATACAGCCTAAATAAACAAAGTTGACATTTTCAAAATACATCTACCTTCCTCTGAACACTGTACCGCAAAACTAGTGGCGGCGATTACAGTTCTGGGAATGGCGTTCAATGTTTTAGAGTTTTCTAGTGGTGAACATCAAACTGAGGGGACTTAGTCACACAATTTCTATTACCTTTCACACACAGAAAGCCTAAAGGTCTTAAAATAAATATTGTTATTTCGTTAGATGTAGACGTTCTGCAGGGGATCCACAGTCCGTCCTTAGGCTCTCTCTACCTGTGTCGAGTGCTGTTTCACTTCCTATACTCTTTACATACTTGACATTCAACTACCTCACCCCTATTTTTCCTTTCAAAACACGATAGAATCTATTGGTTTCAATTAATGACCTAATACCTATTTCTAAAAATACATGATATAATGTTTTTATAATAATATTTCTACTTTTTCTTACTATTGTCAGAGGAGGTATTTGCTTAAATCGTGTCCAGATTTACCAAAATTGAGATATCACTGGAAATATTTTTTTTTTTTTAAGGTCCACAGAAAATGAAAAATTGGTTTTTGGAAATTAGTCTGTGTATTTAATGTGTCTTTGTTTGTATGTGGCTGCCTGTAAGGTCACACTTTTAGAAAGTTTAAATTTGATATTCCGTTTAGTTTCTACCAAAAAAAACAACAAAAAACAAAAACAAAAAACTCAAAATAAGTTTTGGTCAAAGTCAATCGGAAGTGAAAAATGTCTCAGAAATCATTGTGATTGGGCCCTCTTGGTGAGTTGGCTACCGATTTCCAGGCTGAGGTTTATGCAATTCTTTGCTGTATTTTGGATGAGAGGGTGCGTAACACTAATTTAAAAGGTGTTTGTGTCTGCTCGGGCAGCTAGGCTGCGTTGAAGGGGCTTAGCTCATGTGTCTTCACTTCCAGATTGGTGTTGGATGTTTCTAAAAGACTGGAAATCTTTCTTATTGAAGGATTTGCTCCTGTCTGGGCTCCAGGTCATATAGTGAAGGGTTTGTGGAGGTTTGCCAAATTAGGCGCCCTCTTCTCCCTTTCATTGGCCCAGAGCCTGCTGTTGGTGTGTCTTCTGGCACATGTTTGTCAGGCTTCCAGACGTGGATGACCTCACAGCACTCATCCTTATGGATGAGCGTGAGTAGCGGGATCCGATGTCTTCACGGACTCTCTCACGCCATCTGTTTGCTTCCTCACTGGCCCACATAGGACTTATGCCTGACCCCTTTTGTAGAGTTTGTGAGACGGAGGAGGAAACACCCATGCATCTGATGACGGATTGTTTGGGCTGTGAGGAGATTAGGTTTAGGACCTTCGGCCCGAATAGGATATTGATAGAGGATCTTAAGCTATGTCATTTTAAGGTTTTGTTCGGTCTGTGGTGAAACTTAGATGGGTAAAACCTGGGACTGGACTTTTGTTCCAGACCCAGTAGTTGTTATTCTTTAGGGGTAGCTATATGGGCCCAGAGAGGCTTTGGATAGCGTAGGGTTTTGCCCTCCCCTCCCTTGAATAATAATAATAATAATTAACTGAATTTGCTCTGTACAAGTCTAATTATCATACTGTTTTGACAAAAACTTCCTGAGGATGGGCGAACGCCCGAAACCGGTTAATGACCACAAAAAGAAGCAAGGCTATCACGGAAAATATCTCTGATGGTTTCCAGCTCTGCGGAACCAACCACAAAAAAATATTTGAAGACTAAAAAATGGTTCATTAAAACCCGCCATCTATAAAATATTCCTAAAAAAAAAACAAAATCTTCATTGTAAGGTATACCTAAACTTCTCACAATTCCAGACTGTACGCATAAAAATAATGTGAGTCGCGCCATTAGATATTATATTAAAATACATAAATAAATAAAATTCTCTAATTCATGAATAGAGACATGAAATGAATAAAATTCTTTTGTTTGTATTCAGGAAACTCCATCCAACTTTTTTCCAATGAAATCTCACTCTTAGAAAAGTTGTCAAAATTGTAATATGTCTACTAAGACAGAAGTTTTGACAAAGTAAAGTTTGAGTTGTGAATTAATGTCACTTTTTCTCTGACTGCAATTTTCTTTATTTATTTACTTTTTTTTTTGCTCATCGACAGCTTAGGCTATTAGCGCCGAACTATTATTGAAGGACTACTCAAGCTGGGATGGAGCCCTTTCTTTCTCCTCGCAACGACCATCACAGCTTCCTTTGAAGTAGCATGGAGCAAGGGGCTATGACCACAACCTACCTCTTCTTCATTTTAGCCTTCAAATCCAGTCAACAAAAGGAAGAGAGTTGACAATGACGCGCACGCCATCCTGACAAATGCAATTCTCACATTTTCTTCACACTTGCAGTAAGAAGTCTTCAATATTATACAAGTAATGGAATCATATAATGTAATGAAATAAATAAATAAAAAAATAAGACAGTCGGTAACAAGTGAAATAAATTCAATAAATCTTTGCCACTAATTGGCTTAATTTTCTCATGTTTTATTTAATAAAATTCTATTTTCAGGAATTATTACTAAATTTTGGTAATCCATTAAATTAAAATTAAGCAGGGCGGCCCATTGGACTTTAAAAATTACCGAAAGATTTTCATCTTTAATAGATTCAATTTTTATTAATATTATTGATTAATAATAGATTCGGAATGGTAGTCTATTCGACTTAGGTCGACAATGTGTTTAAACTATCGAGTACACTCGACATGTATATTTGTGGTTGAAGAAAGAAAGTTTCCGTTAAATTCATTGATTTAAAAAGAGTCTTTGATACAGCTATTATGGTAAGGCATGGTATAAACTGTATAACGGGGAATAAGTCGAAAATTATCACAGATTATTAAAAGTGTAATAGTACAATGCTATGATGCGAACTATTGTGCGAATCCTCTTATTATTTCCAAAGGTATTTTGCTGGGAGAAGTTTTGAGTCCGTCTTTGTTTTTACATTTTTTAAATGATATTTTCCTGTTCTTTAATGATTCTGTGGCATTTCTCAGTTACAAAAAACTAGATTTACAGCTCATATTTTAACACAGAAGGTAACAAGTTGTGCTTTTCTATTCCTGGGTTGAAGCTTAAAGAAAATTGAAATTTATTAAAGATATATTGCAATAAAAACTTGATAACAAGTCTGTATTGAGACAATGGTATTTTCATAATCATTAAAATTTACAGAAAAGAAACTTTCAAAGTAAGGAAATAATTCTATTGACTATCAAAGCAACTTTATTTATTTAGTGAATTCGTTTGAATTCAACTACACGCTGGATTTAAAAGACTAAACAGACGATTTAAACTTGTTTCTAGCTTGAGTGTCGTTGTAAACCCATAATTGAAAACAAAAAAGTCTTTTATATAATACAGTCATAAAACCTATGTCGCCTTACGGATGCGAGTTTTGCTCTTTACTATATCTTCAATCTAACCCTCCACATTGATTTTAATATTACTTTTGTTCACCACATAATAACATCCCGTTATAAAAAATTCCATGATTCCACATCTGTCCATCCTGACCATCTTATCCAATGACTTTCTCTCTCACCATCCCCGATAATTCTTCCAGAAAATTAAAACCCCGCTGGCCTCAAGATATCCTCAGCTATAATTAAACCTAAGAAAATAAATTAAAAATACAATGGCGTACCTCCATAGCGTAGGATCCTCCATCTTTTTTTGCAAGGCGTAGTCAATCATTCCTGTATTCATCATATTCGTAAATATATTGTTGTGAATATAAAATAAGAAGAAAGTGAAGAAAAATGCTATATTTGCATTTTTATCTCATTTTTTTTTTTTTTTGAGTTCTAATTAATATTATTTGAAACAAAAATATTACACTAATATGTATTTATGGTCTTGTTATTAGTTAAGCTTTCAAAAAGTGGAAAAAACACGTTTCTTTCTATTTATTTAATTCTTACTAATTTAGTGATTAACTTTTTATGTATATCTCTTGTTTATAACCACTAAAATGTCAGCCAATTTCCTGCGTATGCCTTGGCAAAAACATATAAATAAGTTTGGCAAATTATATGTTCCCCTACTCTCTTTATATTGTGATGTACCGAGGTCTTTACGATTGTTTCATTGGTGCCGAGCTGATGTTGGTTTGTCTTTAGACACATGTCTGTCAAGCTTTTGAGTCATGGACAGAATTACCAGCATTCATCCCTATAGAGGGTTGCCGGTAGTCTAAGATGCTTATGGGGGATCCGGAAAGGGCAATTAGTGAGATGTTGCTGTATCTTTCACGGACCTCTCTTAGGCATTTTGTGTATCTCTCACTGGGCATTGTGATCTAAGGAGACACCTCTACGTAAGGATCTCCAGACCGCTGAAGCCAGACCGCTTTTGTAGAATGTGGCAGACAGAGGAAAAAACCCTTGGGTATTAAGGAAATTAGGTTTAGAACCTTTCGTCGGAACAGGATGTCTGTGAAAGAGCTTACGCTATTTCCCATTAAGATCATGGTTAATTTTTTCGTACTGCGGTGGAGGTAGATCTGGTAGGTCGGGTGAAATTATCAAGACATCCTGTTCCGACCAAAGGTTCTGAACCTAATTTCCTTAATCCCCAAAATAACAATAGCAGCTATTGACTTCAATTTAGCTTAAATTTATATTTTAATATTCCACTCTATACATTTTTATCTAAAGCAATATTATAGCAGTTACGTTCAGACTAATGACTGTAGCATTTTCCTAACCAACTTTGAATTCTTCCAAATTTAAAACCTAAAAAATTTCATACTGGTATAAGTTGTAAGATGTGAAAAAAAAGTGTTTAAAAAATTATTGTGGAGATCATTTTATTTATTTATGAAACACAAAAACCATTTAATATTGGATATATAAAGTGGCCTCATTGATCATTTTAAATAGTATGTATACTTATGTATTAGTGTGAACGATGTAGGACACAGTCGGCAATGGTATGATAATAATAATGGGTCGATACTTACATATCACCTGATAACCTTAACTTGAAACGTTAAACTAGATATATTCAACAAGTATACCACCTATTAAAGCAACTTACTACATTGTTTATATTTTAACTGAAATTGTATTTAAAATTTCTAATTATGAACAAATGCTTTGAAAAATTAAACCATAATTAGAAAATATTTATCAAGCGATTTTTACATAGAGAGAGTTTAATAAAAATCAGTGAGGATTTTTAAATAGCAGAGGTGAATCAAAAATTAAATCTGGATCCTTAAAAGTGAAATAAGTATTATCGGTTTTGATCGAGAGAATAAGGAAATCATCAAGAACAGTATTATTTGGTGGGGGGTTTTATTATTCGTCTTGAAGAGGGACAAAAGTCTGGGTCCATATAGCTACCCAAAAGAAAAACAACTACAAACTGGTTTTAGAACAAAAATCCAGAACCAGATCTAACTCATCTAAGATTCACCCCAATCCGAACAAATTGAACCATAATCTTAAAGGAAATTAGCGTAAGCTCTTTCACAGACATCATGTTCCGACCAAAGGTTCTGAACCTAATTTTCTTAATACCCAAGCAATCTCTGATAAGATGGATGGTGTTTTTTCCTCTGCATCCCAAATTTTACAAAAGCGGTCTGGCTGGAGAGGTGTCTCCAATGCCCAGTGAGGGATACACAAGATGCCTGAGGAAGGTCCGTGAAAGATACAGCAATATGACCCTTTCCGGATCCCCCATAAGCACCTTAGACTACCGACAGCCCTTTACAGGGATGAATGCTGTTAATTCTGTCCATGACTCAAAGCTTGACAGGCATGTTCCAAAGTCAAACCAACAGCAGCTCCGGGACCAATGAAAAAATTGTAAAGACCTGGGTACATCACAATATAAAGATAGTAGAGGAACATTATTGACATAGTTTGTAATTAAGGTTTGAGAATGATTGGTGTATAGAAATGTCAACGTGTAATAATAATATTGTGTAGATCTAAGCCAAGATCTATCCTCTACAGCATGCTGGTTAATTGGATTGATATGACAGAGTTTGGAGATCTTCAACACAATCATTGCAATACTCAAAAATGAAATAACTCAAGTATTGATGATAATAAAATATCAGTATGCAAATAAGGTCATTGTGAAGACTATTTCTATATTCTTTTTTGATATTCATTTTGAAAATTCCTTTTTGCTTCTAAGGTTTCATTTACAATTACAATTACAATTTAATAAAAAGTTTCCTCGCATTGTATTTGCCATTATCTTTAATAATAATGAAAAAATTACAACGATGATTAAAATTAATTAACTGGAATCAATGAATTTACAAACACGTCAGATGAGTGCAAGAGATTTGTTTTAATACTTCTTGAAGCATCCAGAACACTTTGAAGACTTTTTAAATATTTAATTCTTAAAACGAGCTTGCTTCATCTACCGTTCTCAAAATGAGCCATCTCCTTAACATATATTAGTTGCATCCTTGATGGTACATTTAGGACAACTTATGTATAGAGGGGCTACTTAAGGTCTTGCTGATTATCATAAAATACAATCTCCTCATCTTATAAGCAAGTAATGATGATAGAAAATTTGAAAATATTATGAACATTAGTCCATGCTGAAAATATAATCATAGCAATAAATAAATAAAAATATTACTACATTATATCACTATGATTATGCCAATTAACTATCGCATTTTGTCCCTTTTTTAAACGAACACAGATCTAGCCATTGTAACAATGTTCAATATCAATAAAACTTCTCAATTTATTTGTAAACAGAGAATTCTATTAAATGTTTCTAATAACTCTGAAACCATTATTTGAAATTTAAATTGAAATGCGAATCTTTAAAACTTTCTCAAACTTATTTTGGCTCACTCTAAATGTTAAACTGATCTCATTTTTGTTTTTTTTTTTTTTTTAATAAAAAAATATAAATAATAGCCAACAGCTCTGGGTTACGCTGAAGGATGTTGCAGTCTAAGAAACAACAGAGCTACACAAAATGAGTGATGTCTTCTGCATTAGTGAGTCAGCCATCAATTTCTCATAAAATTCATTAAGTATAAAAATATGTTAATATTTAATTTCTGTTTATATTTGTTTAATGAGACAATTTCTGCTTTAAATATTTATTATTTTGGTATAAGCTTTTAAATATATTTTTAAGTTAAATAAATATATAAGCTTAAACATAAATAAATAAACTATTTTTAATAGAAATAGACACGCCAAATTATTCTAGGCACTTATAAGAGAGAACGTAATTATATCTTTGCAGAAACGTATAAAAAAAAGAAGAAGAAAAAACCATTAGAAGTGTCTGCATTTGAACTTGCCTTGATGTTGTTTAAATTTATCATTAGCATCTGGGAATGAGTAGGCTCTGTTCAGCTTTGCTTGGGCACAAACCAACCAAGATCGCTTTAGTTTATTAAGGACAGACAAAGAAGTAAGGAAGTATGTAGAGAGACAGAGAATAATTTGGCCCTTAAAACGGAAATAACACGACAAGCATGTCTCCTCTAATTTATATAAATAAAAAAAACTTATATGATATGCAAATTATATTAACTCAGAGATTGTTTCCTTTATAATCTGTTTACGTTAGCGGTCATCGATCGGTTTCCGGGAAACAAGGCTATCTATGGCGAGAAGGCAGTGGGCAGGGAAACTTAGACCTGTCAAAACAGCAGTCAAAACATGGAAGGGAAAAATAAGGAAAACCCACAATCTACAGCTCCTTTCCTGCTTATCCTACAAATACCCATCTTGTTCCTTGCCAATGTTGATTTAGCAATCAAATAACACTAACCTGAAGAAGCCTGTTGCAATATGGGCAAAACTCCGGTTTATTACAAACAACTGACGATTCTTAAGTTTTTGCATGTCACTGGCCGCGGAAATCTAAAAGATCATCATCAAAGAGTTTGATAAACAAGGTACGATCGTCGATTATAAGTTTAATCATTGCATGGGCTTATTGACTGCCCTTGTTTATCAAGATAACAAGACAATGGACGTCGCGAGCAACTAGTTAATGAACATCTGGCTATCGGAAAAAAAAGTTTTCTGTTATTTTCCAGCACTGTGGATCGAAAACACCCATTTAGTTAAACATTTTTTGATATGTTAGCAACCAAGGCGCAACTACATTTATCTAGTGTTCACAAAGTTTTCTATCTTGTTGAATATACGATTTGTATAAGCTTGAGAAGTGTTTTAGATTTGTACAGTTTTATCTTTTTCTTACCACAATATGGCATTGTTTTAAGTTGCTACAGTATTTCCCAGTCTAACTTTGTTTATAAAACAACACAAAATCATTTAAAAAGGCCCCTTTATAAAATTATTCAAGCAGTAATAACAGGATTAATGTCTGAAGTGGTGGAGAAAAATAAAATTGAAAATCCATTTATCTCACTTGGTTGTAGATTGTAATACCTAAAATCTGATTACCAGTAGAGGAAGCAAGAGGAGATGCTATCTGACACAGGGACAGGAATATCAATTTACCTTCAATAACTTGAAATCTTTATAATCTAATAAGAAGTGAAAAAGAGAAGAGATTATTGCTGTATTAGTATTATTTATACTGTTTATATCACAATTTCTCTACCTTTTTTTGTCCCAAAATATAGTAATGTTAAGTAATGCCTATTTTTTTTTCTGGCGGGCTTAACGTTCAAATTGGGTGTCGTGGACGGGGACGGAAGCACAAACTTTACCAATAACATTCAAACTGGTGACTTCCCAGTTATAAGTCCATACTCATTGCTACTTAAACCAAACTCACTATGTCACTAAATTTAGCATAATTATAAATAAATGAGTAAAAATAATTACTGGCGGGACAATGCGGGACAAAGAAAAAATAATTAAAGTAATCATAGTTAAATAAGAACAAACTAATCCTTTCTGGCCATTGCCGTACAAACATCTTATTAAAAAACTAATACCATACAATTGAATATATAATGAAAATGTGGAAAGTAATTTATGATGATCAAAAAAACTATTGATCGCGATAAAAATTATTGTTATATATTTTATAGTATTATTCCAAAACTTTTATTGCGGCCCAAGAATAAACCTGCTCTCCAACGCTTGAGTATAGTAGGGGGCGACTAAAGCATACGCTGCCTTGCACAGGATGGGTTATGGGTACCAATAGATTAGGAGAAGGTAACTTTATAATCAAACCAAGGGTAGGCAAGATTATCACTCGTAGCAAGAACCACTTGCCTAAAGGAAGTTATCACTATAATCAATGTGAAGAATTTCTAAAGTGGGGCAAGCAAGTGACTAAAGTAGTTAAAAAATGCAATAGTTTAATGTATATTATAAGAAAGTCTTTTCCTGACATCAGCCCAGACAACCTGAGAAGAGTCTACACTACATATGTTCGTCCACTCTTGGAATTCGCTATTCCGATATGGTCTCCTCATCTTTCTAAGGACAAAAATCTCTTAGAATCAGTTCAAAGAAAAATGTCTAAAGTGTCTACATCTCTGAAAGCTCTATCTTATTCTGAGAGACTAAAGGCGCTTAATTTATCCGATCTGGACACTAGAAGAACTAGAGGGGATATGATTCCTGGTGTTCAAGATTTTATCTGGATATTACACATGTGACATGTCTTCTCTCTTTGTACGAAGATATCTGAACTATTTACGGGGCCATCGCAGAATGTTCTCACACCAGACTGGACATAAGACACAACTTCTTCACAGTTCGTTCTGTCTTCCCATGGAATGGCTTGCCATCTACTGTTGTTATCGCTATATCTAAGAACTCTTTTAAGAACAAATATGACACTTTTCACAATGTTACATAAATAATGTCAACTATATTTTCTACTTATTGTGTGTCATTTATTCATTTATTTTTTTAGGTAAATATGGTTAGTGCAAAATTTAAGAAGTTTCAATTTATTTAATTTTGTATACGTACATTATTTTTCTACATTCTACTTATTGTATATTATTTTTCTACATTCTACTTATTGTTTCTTATTATTTTTAAATTCTACATTCTGTTGTGTAATATATTCTAAGTCTCTTCATTAACCTAAGTACTTCATAGTTATCACTATTTAATTTTGTTAACCTCTTGTACCAAGCTATTTTGTACAATTTTGCGAGCTATTACCGGCTTTGCCGCTTTTGCTCATTTGTAATAATAATAATAATAATAATGTCCCTAGTCCCTCAGATTGGGCATTACGCAGAGTAACCTACCGCTTTAAAAAAAAAAATCCTCTGGTTACGAGTACTTCAACAGTCACAAGGTATTTTATTAAAGGAAGCCAAGATCCTTTAGGGACCATATAGCCCATTTAATACTAATGAAATAACAATTAGACCAAAGATAAAGGAGTTTGAACAAAAAGAAACAACTTATCTAAAAATTTAAAAAAAAATAATTTTGTCTGTATACTTTGTCATCCATTTATATTTATATATTGTATGGACGGATACAGGTATATACAAAGGTCATTCAATAAGTAACGCGACAAATCGATCTAGCTCAGAAACGGTTTGTTTAATTAATACAATAGTTTCAGTGTGCCAAGTTAGCACTCTTGTACTTACTTTCTCATTAGCTTTTCAAGAGTATTTGGTAAGTATAACCTCAAATGTATTCAGTTAACAATGGCGATTCCGCTCGAGCATTAGATCTCGGAAGAACAATGCTCAGTGATTAGATTTTTAGTTACAGAAGGTATCAAAGGTAGTGAAATCTACGAAAGAATGTTAAATGTTTGCGGGAATAATTGTTTTAGAACAGTTTAAAAGTAGCCGTGTAAGTGTCTTTGATGAGCAAGGAAGTGGATGTCCGGTTGAAGTTGCCACTTCCACCCTCGAATCTCTCATTAACGCGTTAATTCAGAACAACAGGCGTATTATTGTTGAACTGATAACTGGAGAAGTGCACGCGAGTGTTGGAAGTGCCCATAACATTATTCAGAATAAGCTGCAGTACAAGAAAACTTGTGAGAGTTCCAAGGCATCTTACGGACGTCCACAAAGAAACCATGTTACAATTCAGTGAAAGTGGGGTGGGAGATCCTTTCCACACTCCCCTACAGCTCCCGACCTTGCCCCATGAAGAAGTTAAAAATAATATTTCAGAAGTTATTAAGTAAACCTTCACTTAATCCTAGAATAGAATTTTTTTTTCTATTTTTAGCCGATTGGAAAATTAAAATTAGTTATTTTAAAGTAATTTTTTAACAACATTTAATAGAATTATAATAATCAAAAAATTAATTTTAAAATATTAAACAATGGAAAAAAAAAACGACTATTTATAATTTATTTAATAATAATAATTTGTTGGTAAAGAATAACATTTATATTGTAATAATAATAATAATAATAATAATAATAATGCAATGTTCAAATGTCATGAATGTTATGTCTCATTTTAGTATACCATGTTTATTTATGTTTATGTTCGTTCTATTATCTTTTGTTAATACATGTTACCTAATTGACATTTTAATATCTGGTAAATGTAATATATACGTGCAATATATTTCAATTACCATCATTTTATTTAAATTAATTTATTTAAAATAAATAATAATTTTATCAATATGGATCTTTGCATCTTCAACGCTGCTGTAATCCAGTAAGCTTTACTAATGATAAAAGAAAAATATTCTGCTTGAGTCAAAATTTCAAATTTGAGTTTCCACAGGAATCTCTTTTTAGTTTTAGTCTCCTGAATCTGGAGAAAAATGGTTTTTAGAAAATGATCTCCATATGTTAGTATGATGTATATGAACAGCATAGCTCAAAATTGCCTGTAATTATACATATAGAACATACAACTGATATATAAATTTTTCCCGAGAAAATTTATTTCAGAGAGAAAAGTTGTGGGGGAGCGTGGAGGTCCCATTTTCCCACAAAAAAAAAAATCGTTTTTATTAGATTTTCCCTTTGATATAACCTTAAAGACAAATAAAAATTTAGAAAAAAAAATTTGTCAAGAAATTTTATCAATTATAACTGTGTAAATTACAGTAAGAGAAAGTTGCGTGAGTGTTTCACAGCACTTTTTTTTGTTTTACTTTCTCTCTGAGGAAGTGTTTTAATCATGTCAGTATTACGAAATTGATTTTTCACCCGAAATACATGATTAAGGTTTTAGTCAAAATCAATTCGTGTAAGTGGGGTTTGTTCAATGTTACTGGGGGGCTATCTTTTGGACTATGATGTAAACACTTCAACTTGTTACTTGCTTTAAATAGATATTATATCCTCACCCATTCCGTATTTATGTTTGGGCTTAGTAAAAATATTCATGCGTAAGTGAATTTCGATTTTTTATTAAATTATATTAAATGCAATAAAAGAAATTCTTTAAAGAGGAAAGGAATATCGAGTACTCTCCCCTGAGTGAATGTTTAGTATGGATGTATTTATTAGTGAGAAGGTATTTATTAGCGTGAATGTATTTATTAGTGTTGAATGTATTTATTAGTGTTGAATGTATTTATTGGCGAGAATGTTGGAGTGAACGATTAGAATAGGTTATATGGTTAGGTTGCATCTCGAGGTTGAAAGACAATTTACAAAAGTATTTCAACCCCCATTAGGTTTAGTTCATTGAAGGATAAATCCATCAAGGGTGTGCAGGAATATTTGTTAAAAATACTGCACACCCAAATTACTTATACATTAAATATCCTCCTTAGGATTAGTTGATACTTATATAATAATGTTGATATAATAGGTGCCTATTGCAATAAATAAAATAAAAATGCTTTTGGTATTGTATAAATATATGGAGGGATGGCACAAACAAGATTCCACGTTCCCCCTTCGTCGATTATGATGGTATAAGAGAGGATGTGTGGAAAGAATCGCCTTAATCTAGTGCTCCACACTTGTAGTGCTCCAAAAAGAAGTCGTATGAGTGTTTCATGTCAGATTCATTGTCTTCTTAGACATACAACATCGTGCGCTTGAATCCTGCTCATAAACAACAACCCACAGAATATTATGCACAATATTCCAAATTTTAAGCGATTAAGATAAAGTGCAGTATTGATTTCTGGCTGTTGATGATGAAGTTATGAAGGATCTATCATTCGGCCATCCTTCCATCCATAAAATACTCTTCTTTGCTTAATAAATCGTTGAAATACACATTGTAGACGTTTGTGTTCATCAATTCACCAAATACCACCATTCTACTACTTCCAAATACCCAATTTTATGACAAAATTTAAAAAGCTATTTACAACTCAATCGTAATATGTAGAGTTTTTTCCTTTTTTCTTTTTTATTTATTTTTTTATTAAAAAGAAAAAAAAACAAAAAAAATACATAATAATTATAATTTGAAATTTAATTGAATGATATAGAATTGAAAATTAGAACAGAACTTAATGTTAATAATAATAAATATTTCTGTTAATAAATTAGAATATAACTGCTTGTGTCTTAATTTATACCTTTAGAAATTTTACTTAAAAGAAAACTAATTGATTATTTAAATGATCAATAATGTGGGATGAGGAATAAATAAGTATGACTTCCCCTATATGTAAGGAAACTTGTATTTATGTATCATTAATGAGCTGGAATCATGGAGCCGATCAATACCCTCTGATGTAATTGTAAAAGACTAGTTGCTGCTAATTGCCTTATTCATTCATTATATATATATATGTCTACATATATTTACTTCTAATTTTAATTTTCTTTTTTCAGAATATAATAACAAAAAATATTAAAACCTACATATAATTCTCGTACCATCGAATATCATATTTTCTTCATAAACTGTTTAGCAATAAAGTGGAGCTTTTTATTTCTTCCTCAATTATAATATTATAATTTTCCCAATGGTTTTATCAAACGTAGAGTTAGAAAACAATATTTAGAAAAACGATATTTAATAAAAATCTTCAAATGATTGATATTCTATTATAATTAAATCAAAATATAGATGAAAATTGTGAATGTAACTGTAGTGGAAGAACGAAATGGAAAAATAATAGTTTTGGAAAATAGTTTAGTAAAATAATTTTGTGAATATTAGCTAGTTCAAATAGTGTATTTTAGTGATGGGGATAGAGCCAGGTACTACAATCTAGGTCAATGCAAACCAAGAGACAAAGGGCAAGAAACAGTTAGGGTAAAACAATAAAACTCCCTCTAGACATACCAGCATCATTTGAAAGGATTTGAACTATGAAAAGAAGACATTCCTTTAACACAGTCTAAAACAGACATTCAAGCGAGAACACTTACTTCAGGAATCAGTGCTAGATATAAGTTAAAACATAAGAGTTTATTCCAACTAATTTCAGTAAATTAATAAGCATATTGCTGTGTTATTGATAGAATTTAAATATCTTTAAAAAATATATTTAATTTAATCTACCAGTGTTGTGGGATAATGTTATGGATGCCAGAAATATAAAAATATATTTTAATTTGAAATAATCAAAAATATCAAGAAAAATGTAACGTTCCCTTGCAAAAGGACTATTCAGCTAGAAGACCACTATTGTCTTTTAAAGTTCATGAACTTGTTAGCATTGTCTACCTCTTCTTCTCACAGGGGAAGATTTGAACGAACAATTAGAAGACATTCCTTCAAGAACAGTCTGAAATATACATTCAAGCAGAACACTTGTTTTTCGCTCTCTTAGAATCAGTGGCAGTTTAAGTTAAAACATAAGTGTTTATTCCAACTAATTTCAGTAAATTAATAAGCATATTGCTGTGTTATTGAATAGCATTTAAATATCTTTAAAGAATATATTTAATTTAATCTACCAGTGTTTTCTTAATTATTCTTATTACTTCTCTCTCTTAAAACTTACAAACACAAGCTCTTTATCAAAACGCTCGTGCCACAAGCTACCATTACAAAGTACAACATCACAACACACCAAATACATTTCATAACACACACAACTTTTTCTTATTGTAATTTAAACAGTGACAAATGATTATATGTTCAAATTTATAATCCTTACTTGATGTTTAGTTGTCTTCAATGTTATATTAATTGGAGAATATAAATTTAATTGAGGGGTTACATACCTTATTTCCTTGGCAAATATCCCTAAAATCTCGAAAATATCGATAAATAAGTTTCAAACAAAAAGGCGGGGGTATGTATAATTAGTATCTATATATCAAAATTTATAGAAAACCTTTGGAATCTTTATGGTAATAAAATCGCAAAAAACTGAGAAAACTATTCAGCAAAAGTCGCACTTTCAATCAGCTGATTTTCTTCAAACTCAGAATTTTAATTCCAAGATTAAGTAATATCAAGTCTGGTAGAGCTTACTGCTTGATTTTTACATATTTTAAGTTATGCTGACTAGATACAGCCTACACAAATCCACACCCATAGACCTTTATTTTTTAAAACTCTATTTCAGACTCTGGATGCCTTAAAACGTGAATTTTCGTTGGAAAATTGATATAAAAAATTTGCCACAATCGCATTATCTCTTAAACTTGAAGAGAAAGTAAAAATTTCATCAATGTAATAATGATATAACAAGAATTTTTACAAATAAAATTGATGTTTATAAATAACATTTGGTAATTGTTAATTCTCATTAATCTAGAGAGAACGGTCTATTTCTTCAATCATGAACGGTCCTATCTTCACAAAGGATGGCAGGAATAAAAGATAATTTATAACTAGTGGCCTAGCCGGCCGCTGTCTTCAAGACAAGGCCGCGGCCAAACAAACAAAGCCCCTTTTCAATACAAGGGTCAATACTTTACATCAAAGCAAGCACCGATAAAGCTGGCCACTGACCTAAATCACTGGTCACCGAACTAACCAAGGTCGCACACTAGGACAGATGTCTTGGTGTGAGTGTTGCTAACACTAATATAAACTTCGCCCCATTGGAAGAGGGGATTATTATACACGAGTACATCAGTAGATCATCATTATATACCAGTACGTCATTAGATTATACGAGTACATCGTTATACGAGCAGCAGTTCCGCGTCCCTATACAGGTTTTACTTATACTTATTTCATAGTCGTGCATCTTAGTTTATTTATTTTAATCATCTTAAATTAATTGTTATTTTAACTTTAAATTATCTAAGTATTTCGTGTTAATAGTTACCATTTCTCACATTTAAATTATTGTAAAAATATAGGCTATTTTTATAAAATTCAGTATTAGTAATTCGAGCACTAACTTCCAAAAATCTCTAAACTAACTTCCGCCCTCTTCAAGACATCTACTACATACCATAGGAATCACAATAAACGATTCCACTACATTATACGTCACAAATGTTGTGAGAAACCTTGTAAATATAACTTAATACATGAAAGAAATATTTGTTTTTCGGCTTGAATTTTTTATTTCTTGCCTTCTATCAAAAAAAGATGGGCATAATATTAATAACTGATCACTGAAATTTTCGATAAGAGAAATTTTTCTTTTACATTAATGTACATTTATTTATAAGGATTTATTTCCAAAAAATTCCTTAAATCTTGTACTTAAATACGTATTCAAGGGCATCCTCCCCTCCACATACTACCTCATCCTTAAATCATATCTCTCCGATCGCCATGTAGTGGAAGAACGAAATAGAAAAATAATAGTTTAGAGTTTAGAATATTTTATAGTATCCAGAATTGTATTTTCTTAATATTTTATAATTATCTTAGTGCTGTGAATTTACCTTCAAAAAGAGTATATTTTAGAGTCAGGTACTGTAAATTGGGGTCATTGCTAGTAGGGAAACAAAGGCACAAAATTTAATACAATGCGACTTGGCCAACTGCTTTCTTAGAGAGCATTCCTTAGAACAGTCAGACTTCTGCCTTCAAACAGAACAGTCGTATTCTGCTTCCAAAGCCAGAACAGAACACTTTAGGAATCGCTCAGTGCCAGTGATAGATATTTGTCTTTATATAATAGTGATATTGTAATATACATAAATTTACTAAGAGATAATATAATTATTTATAAAACAGTGGTGCTCTTCTTAATTATTATTACTAATACTTCTCTCTTAACCGTATATACATACAAGCCCTTTTCACTAAAACGCTCACGCCACAAGCTACCTATACACATCATCACACCATTACATTACATCATTTCCTGGTTGTCCAAGGCATTTCCATTTCTCCTATATTTCCCATCCTCGCTGGCGTCCCACAGGGGAGCATACTTGCTCCTCTTTTATTCACACGGCTGATCCACAACTATGTCCAAGCACATAGTCTTCATCTTAAACTGAAAAACTCTTCCCGCTATTCAATTTAACCATAATTTTCTCCCAATTGTAACCCAAATCCGTTATCTCGGACTCCACCTAGACAGACGATTAACATGGCACCCTCATACTCGACTCAAACGAAATGAACTAAATTACCGATATAGAATGTTAAAAAAACTACTAGACAAACGCTCAAAACTTACACTTCACAGCAAAAGACAACTGTACAATTCTCTACTAGCTCATAGTTGGACATACGGACTCGAATTATACGGGACTGCCAAAAACACAAACCTATACCGCATTCAATCCCTACAGTCTAAAATCCTACGCACCATCGTCAATGCTCTCTTCTATGTCTCCAATCTCACTATCCACACTGACCTAAAAATTCCCTTCGTCACCACTTTAGCCAAATCCCGCTACCTAAAATTCCATTCCAAATTATCTTCTCATTCCAATCCCCTAATCCAAGCCCTCTGTACTTTCACTCTCCCCACAAACCCGCCAAGACGACTAAGGCTTGCTTGAGATAACGACGGCTGGCTTGAGATACATCGTTCACACTAAGGCCATATGGCGTATTACGACTGCTATCGCTGGATAGCCGTCGTTCATAACTCCAAGCCAGGGTGTGCGCGCTAGCGCATACTTTCATTTCATTATTCATCTGTTTTACTTGTTGCATGGTTACTGTGCAGTTGTAAAAATCTTTAAATAAAAAAAAAAACAAAAAAAAATACGTATTAAGCTTGAAGGGCTCACATTCTTACAACAAGTAATAATACTAGCAGTACAGAACATCCTCAGTTCTGTTTAGAGAAATGCAAGGCCCTTACTGAAAATTATATTAAAAATTATTTGTTAAATTAGGCTTCTTTTTTTTGTATAAACATTTTTCTGCCCCTTGTATAGATAAGAGTTGATTGAAGATTTGGTTCTCAATGGTCTGAAAAATATTAATATTTAATCAATAATCAAATAACATGCAAAGGTACTTTAACTTGGAACAACCTAGATCATATATGCCGGCAATTTTCAATCTCTCACTTACCAAAAGGTCAACGCTCCCTTATCAACCTGCCAGGACCATTAATAAGAATGAACAATTAGTTATACATATCATCATAACTAATGCTTGTTCTAACTAATGCTTTTTCCGCAAGTCTTTTTCGACTACTTTGAGAAGAATTTATTTCATAGGAACAAATAATCTATTATTTTCAAGTATATTAAATATAGTAATCAAAATAGTATTTTGTCATTATTATTCAAAACAGAACCTTACTATTGATGAAATAAAACATTTAAATCACCAAATTTAGGACATACGTAATAATAGTGGTATCCAATTTATGAAATACATTTTAATTGAATAAAATAAATTTAACACAAAAGATATTACATTTATTGTAAATATATATATATATATATATATTAATCTCGCTTTCCGGAGCTACCAGCCTTTATAAATAAATGCTTTCAATCAGCATCCTCTATTCTTCACTATACATCCTCTTTAAGCGCCTTTAAGCGAATATATTAAACGATAATAATCGATAAAACCTTATGAATAAAATATCCATGCATAAAAAAAAAAGAAAGTTATTTGACCTTTTCGAAAACTTGAATATGATCACTTCAAAAATATGTGATAATAATTATATTTTGTAATTCAATATTATTTCGTGATTAACTGTTATTTATTTGTTTTTGTTTTTGTTTTTAAATATATATTGCTACAGGAATTTTCGATATCAAGTTTTCACTGGAAATACCAGTATTGAGTTTCGATAGAGGCCAAAAAAGTGTTAAAAAACGGAATATCACAAATTATTGCTACTTAATATTTTGTATAAGTTTTATCAAGGGATCCGGCAACAAGAAGGTTTTGGTCGGTCAACCCAAAATATCAGTTTACTGAATGGATTGTTCAGTTCTTGTGATTATCTTTGGAAATAACTGAAACGATTATCTTGAAACAGTACAGTATCTTGATCCAAATGGAACTTATTTATGAAAACACGCTCATACCTTTTTTATTATAAGATTTTTAGAAAAAGAAAGGATCGTTGCTGCAATTCTCAATTTATTTTAAGCTTGGGATTTTTTTTTATAATACATTTAATCATCTTAATACTGCTGAAATCTTATGTAATTGGAATATGACTTCAGGTGAAAGCTTATGGTTAAATATTCTCCAGAAATTTCTTAAAATGTATTTCATATGAGGGTTTCAAATAAAAGAGAAAGAAACTGCACTATTCAATAAATATACCAAACGTAGGGAAAAATTGCATCTTTTTATTTTTTCCTTAAAACCCTGTGAAGATCAGTCAAAAGGAAAAGTAACTGATTTTTAATCAATGCCGCATTGGGACGTTCAATAGGACAGCTGATCAATTGAATCCTCCCCCCAACAAGTTCTATGACCATAACAGAGAAAAGTGATTTATAAAATCTAGAATAATAGTAATAATAAAATGGTACAATAGTATTATCCAATAAAATCATGATGTTCTTAGATTATCATAGATGAATTCAATAGTCTTCATTTTAAATGCCATTCATTGGTCGGTTTTATTATATAACTGTAAACATTACAATAAAACTATCATCAGACATTTTATGACTGGATTCTATATTACGATATAATTGAAGATTTAATATTTATGAACTAGAACTATCTTACTCGGTCAAGAATTTATAATTGTATACATTAAGCAGTAGTTGAACAATATCATATGAAATTTAAATTTTGTGTATATTTTCCATCGTCATCTGTTGTTAGATTATTTACGTCATTTCAGCCTGGATAACCATCTTAATGGAATTATTGATTAATACCACAAAAAAAAAAAATCTTATATTGGCTTTAATATTTGTGCCTTCTTAGAAAAATGTTTATTAAAAAGTCTAATATGTGATATAGGATTTGAAGAGAGGGATCCATAGCAGAGAGAGAGAGACATAGAATTTGCCAGGAACACTCTCTAGCTTAGGCCAGACTAGAAGAGGGAGAAACTGTTTAAATACAGCTATGGGAGAATCTTCCGACAGTTTAAACAAAGTTCACACAGCAGTCACAACGCGTCAACAACCTTTTCCTCTACCATTTTATATATTTTAGTGTAAAGTCCAGGCAGTTTGTATTACCTTACTATTATACAGTATTTAGCTTTTACTTTTAGTTCATTTATCTATCTAACCCAATTTCTCTCCCTCTCAAACCCATTATATATGTCTTTCTCAGAAAATAATTAACATTTAGAGTACATAATTTTTCCTCAAATTTGGAATTTTCGCATATATATAATTTTTACATAAATTTACACGGATGGTGGAAACATACATACAGTGCCATAAGAAATTATTTCCATGTTAGCTAGTTATACTTGTGTTTGACATTGGCCCCGGAAATTTTCATCCATCATGAGGAATTCTGACAAAAATTTTGATATCCTAAGGACCGTAAAAAAAATATTTTTTAAACTTTAATTGAAACAAAGCAGCAAAGACGCCACACACACACACACACACACACACATATGCTGGACCCAACAGTTTCAATATCTTTCACAGTAAACACCACCAACGTGCCTCTAGGAACACTTCAACTATGCATTACACCCCTCTGGCACGCCCACTGCACTGCCAAACTCTCACCTAGATGCTGTCTCTAACTCCCATCTAGATGTATAAGAAACTTAAAATAAAGTTGTCCATTTGAGAGTTTAACGAACCGGGTAGATCAGCTTTAAAGAGGTTAATAAATCTCATGGTTAATAAGGCTACACTAGCTAGTCCACTATTAGAACAAGCAAGCCACTGAGCTATAACTTAAAAAATAGAAGCTGAAACAGAGCTTCTCTTCTTCTATATCTCATCATTCAATTTTTGGATCGATATAGAGCTCCCAATCTTCGTATTGTCAGGCCACAGAACAGTAACATCTATATTCAGCAATGCAGATAAAACTCTCGTTAAAAGATTTAATGTTTTAACCGTAAAAAAAAAAAAAAAATCATTTCTTTGAATCATTTTTGAGAATTATTTACTTAGCCAGTGTTTAGATCTTTCATTATCACATAAAAAGGAGTAAAACCAAAATTAGAGTTGATAATAATAAAACTGGGGCTGATGAGTGGCCAGGTGGAGTGGTGATTTTGTAGGAGCACCTGCCGCACTTAATGGCCATTACCTCCACCACTGCCTGCTCTCTCTCACTCTTTCTCTCACATACACACACACACACATTTACTCTAAACAATGGAAGCTTTCCCACGAAATGGAACAGGTTAAAAACTTTGACAAGGTTTAAGCCACATTTCTAACAGTCCTTTCCAATATAACCCTTTCTCTGTCCTGATGCAGCTTTCATTTTAATCCTTTTCCCATCATCAATTTAAGGTTTAAGGATAAAGGGCAAAATGATGTAGAGATTTGATTCGGTAAGATTTTTTTTTTTGTTTAAACTTTTAAACAATGGTCTCAGAGAAAATAAAAATTGAACTTCTAGTTTATTTATGAATAATGTTAAACTTTTTTTTACTTTTTTTTTATTAGACTTTAGAAAAGAGTTGAAAATAATGAGAATAAATAAATGATCAAGATTTCTGCCTGTTATAAATTCACCCACCATTTCAAAAATTATATTTTCAAACGGTATCATCTCTCACTTTCCACACTTATGATCTAATTCGAATCATATGTGCTTCCTGTTTAGTAGAGATTAATATGGTTGCAGTGAATAGAAGATAATTGTTGGATAAAACTTCACTGACCCTAATAAAAATAATAATGAATAACTTAATGTATTGAATAAAGAATAGCTTCTTCTATAGCATATTGTAACCGCATAATAATAAGGAATCTTTATTATATATGCTATAACAGTATACCCAGAAGATTTATTATACAAACAAGACAACAATAAAGTGGGCGGAGTAATAAGCCAATTTTTCTATTAAATATTTTCCAAGAAAGAGAGAAAATAATATGTTAAAGGTGAGAATGTGTGGTGGCCCATCCAATTCTGGAACACAAAAGAATCATTACAAAGGAATAATCACGCTTGTTGCTAACACCTGGACATAAACTCTCTCGTCCTTATTCTATCTCTCGCTCTCTCACTCTCTTATCATAAAGGATGTCACGCTTGGCTTGATCTTACAATCTGGACTCTGTATCGCTGACAGCATGGTTCTAAGCAATATTTTTTTTTTCCCTATTGTCACAAGATGAGGCTGTATTGTCGTGGAAGAGGAAACAGATCCAGTAGTACTTCTCATTTCTACTTGATGAAAGGTTTAGATTTCTTTTTAATATTGTCAAGAACATGATATAATAGGTTGAATAAGTATTTTTTTTTTTTTAATAATATTTTTTTAAGATTGTTGGCAAAATTCTGTTTTTTTTTTTTTTTTTAATTATTTAAAACTCTTTTTCCTTCCTAAAAGAAAGATATTCACAGTTGTTATGACTAAATATAATCCCCATATTTGAGTCTTATTCATAATATTTTTGAATTCTCTTTTCTAATATTGTTAATATTCTAGTGAAAAGTTTTGCACATCAATCAATACAAACCAAATTTGAAGTCTAAAGAGCAAAAAACATTTTTAACAATGAATAGACTTCTCTTGCTGTCTAACGAAACGTGGGAAACCAGCCAGCGGAATAAAAACGTATAACTATGATGAACATAAATCTTGATGCAACCGGTGTGCAATTTTTTATTGAATCAAGCTTATTGTATGCATTTGCCTTCACTATAAGGATGATTGATATATATATATAATTCATTACTTTAAATTCAATGAAAGTATTATTTATGAGAAAAAAAGTATTCTCGATAAAGTATACTCGATATTACAGAAATATTTTAAACGTTTTTCAAACAATAAACATATTGTATCTGAAAAAAAATTGCATTTTTTTTATCTGAATGTTTAAATTTGTCAATTTCCTTTGTTTTAAAAACTTGTGCGTAAAAAAAACTATACCAAAATGAGATCGTGTTAAAATAATAGAGATGGTTCAGCTGGTTTTAATGATAATATTTTTTTGTTAAGAACGGTTAATCTACAATTGATTTAGAATATTCTTTTACTGATTCTGTCTTTAGAGAATTAGTATATATTTCAGTGGAAATTTTATTCACTAGGCTATTGATGTACATTATCCCAATAGGGTTCCAGCAATGTTAATTTTATAAAAATAATGTAAACAATCGTAACGCAGCTAAAATTTTTAATTCATTATATAACTATTGTAGAAGATAGTATGTAATTAAAAGTTGATGAAAAATGGGAACAGTGGCTGGCTAAAGTAATTAAATTAATTGCAATAAGAATGAAAAAGTAAAAAATCAATATTTAATTATCTAGGAATAGTTAGGTGTGTTGACAAATGAAGTTAAGAAAGTAAAATGGACAAGGAACTGTCCACAGTTAGAGAGAGTGAAAGGGAGTGGGGTAAGAGATGAGGATGAAAAGTGTTTCTTGTCAGTGTCTTCTCTTCTCACTGTTTAGAAAAGAGCGGGAGTATATAACGAGCAAGGGTTGTGAAACAGCCGGATCATAATTACCTGATAAAGGGTATGATTAATATCTTGCCGGAAAATGACACTATAACCTCAGAAACAGAGGACATCTGCACTCCTGTTCTATAATTAAACTCTGTTGCCAAAACGGATATATAATCCTAAATAAATATAAAAATTTTTTAGTTTTTGGTATTATTTAATTTTTTACTTTAACTATAAATTCAATCAACAAATTTAATAAATAAAGTTTGAAGAACAAGCAATTACGATTTGCTTTTTTTTGTGTAGCGAATTTCCAACATATGCGGGATATAACATTTGAGATTCAAGAATTAGGTTCCAGAAGTGTATTAATTAGAAAAATAATTGTAGTAAAATAAACTAAAGTTGGGCAAAGTATTTCTAGTATAATAGGTTTTAGAAGGAGAGAAAGTGGGGAGGAAGGGTTATTGAGAAATAAGCTAGAATATTCATTCTAGCATTCGCTCAACACTGTATAATAAAATAGAGACACAAAACTGTCAGGGCTTTACACGTAAATAGAAATTAGGTAGCGAGTGATTTAGACTGAGTAAAGAGAAAGGTAGTAGTTGGTTGCTGATACGTTGAAACTGCGTACAAGATGTTCTAAAGACTCCCTTAAAGGGCTAGCGCAGCTGTACATGTATAGAGTCTCCCACTCTAGTCTGGCCTAAGTAGCGAGTGAGATTCTCAATTTTGTATCTCTCTCTTTCTCTCTCTCTGTGTTTTGGATCTCTCTCTTCGGATCCTATTACATCATAAGTTGCAATGATAGTTAATGGATATCTAGTTCTAAAAGAATGGAAGAGCTCTTTCTTTGAAGGATGTGCTTCTAGTCTGGATCTCAGGTTATAATGGATGTGAATAGGTGAGAGAATTAGAGAGAATGCGAGAGGTGGGGGATGAAGAAGAAATATACTAGATGATATGCTAATATATAATAAATAGAAACACACAAACTGCAAGGAATTTACACTGTTAATAGAGTATATGTTAGGTAGCGAGAGAATAATAAAGAGGCAGACTGGCCGAGTAATTAGAAAGTAGGTAGATAGGCTGGTGACTAGATGTACTGTTGTAAAACTCTCCTGAATATTCTACTGTCACTCTATACATATATATGAAGCGAATACTCTCTCCCTAGTCTCGCCTTGGTGGGGAGTAATTAACGTTTCAGTCATTTAATGCCTGCTGCTTCGCTCTTTGGATCCTATAAATCTGTAATGATTCGGATCCCATTACAAGGTCATATGGGAATTTTTGAAATGAAGGAGATGGGATAGGTTTGCCAAATTATGTGGCTTCTCTTCTCTATCATTGGACCCGAGCCTGCTGTTAGTGTATCTAGGCACATGTCTGCCAAGCTTCCAGTCATTGTCTGAATGCTTCACAGCATTCATCTTTATGGATCAGCACAGTCTGAGATGTTCAATGGGGGTTCCAGGACTATTAGAGAGATGTTATTATGTCTTTCACGGACCTCTTGCAGTCATATAGTTGGATCCTGAATGTGGTTTGAAGAGACACTTCTATGTCAGACTGGCTTAAGCCGGACCCCTTGGTAGAGCCTGTGAAACAGAGGGAGAAACCCCCAAAAATTTATGACAAAATTCTGTTATTTTATCCGTCGTAACATGCATATTGATTTTGTTCATGACCGGTTTCGGAATTTCATCCATCGTCAGAGCAAATTCACCGAGTTCATATAGACAGTTCCCTTCAACGAAATTCTGTTACAATCACACTTGTTGGTTGAATATCCAACCAACAAGTGTGAGTGTAACAGAAACATTACGTTGAAGTGAACTCTCTACACGAACTTGGTGAATTTGCTCTGACGACGGATGAAAATCCGAAACCTGTCATGAACAAAATCAATATGCAGGCTACGACGGATATACCAGATGTTATCCAGCATTGCGCACCCACCCACATTTTCAATTATGACAAATTGCTTGGATTGTGAGGAAATTAGGTTCAGGGCAGGAATGTCTGTGGAAGAGGTTAGATTATTTTCCTTTAAGGTTATTGTTCGATTTGTTCGATCTGCGGTGAATCTTAGATGGGTTAGACCTGGGTCTGGATTTTTGGTTCTAGATTCGGTTTGTTGTTGTTTTTCTTGGGGTAGTTTGGGGTTGTGGGGGCTTTGCGAATAGCGAAGTTTGGTCCCTACCCATTGACAAATAATAAATAATAAAAATAGATCTCTCTTTCTCTATATATATAAAGCTTTTAATATTTATTATAAAAATATAAATATGGCTACAGAATTGGAATCTGATAAATGATGCAGCGTAAAGGAAACCATTATGTTTCTAAAGATATTTTCTAGAATAGTAGAACCATTTGTGAAGGAAAAGGTACTAAGGCTTGGTGATATATATATATAAATTGTGTGTGTATTTGTGTGTGAAGGGAATAAGGTGAATAGTAAGCAAGGAACTCTCTCCCTTATTGCTAGAGGTAAGCAGCACATTGCCTGACGTTTGTTGTTGAGGTTTTAGAGCACTTAGTGTTCTGCAGAAGAAGGTTAGTCCATTCAAATGCTGTGTGCTTGTGAGCGTATTTTGCGGGTATTGATGTTGAAATGGTAAGAGGTGTGTGTGTGTCTGTGTGTAGGGTACTCCCGGACATCCAAAACTATCCTTTGTGTGTGTTTATGGGTGTGTGTGTGTATGTATATCCATAGTAAGCTGTGTGTGCCCATACCATACATATATACTCAGACATATACAGCCACACTTTTTTACATTTCTCTAAAAAGTTAAATAGTAAGAAATTTTTCTTCACTCAGTTCACGATAAAATGTACCGAAGCCAGTACAAATATACTCAGATTTAGTCAATTCATATTTTGTGTAAAATTGTATGATTGTAAAAGTTAACATATGATTTCTTAGAAAATCTGAAATGAAACCCTCTTACAACAGCCCCTTTCTTTATTGCAGTTCACAGAAATATAAATGACCAATTCTTTTTCAAACTTATAATTGTTATTAAATGTTTATTTATTTTCAATTTTATGTCAATGGGAGAATCCAAAGTTAATAAAATGTCTTTTTTGAGGAAAACGCAGCCGTCCACTTCACCCGAAACTTCTCTAAAAAAAAATTCCTGCAGAACTGATAGCTCACTATATTTATGGTTAGTGTAAAGCAGGCTACAGACTATGCATGTATCGCGATTCGTGATGCGCGATGCCTGATTCGTCCAATTTGTAGTAATTCGCAAACAGAGCATACAGACTATGCGTTTATTATAGATTCGTATGCGTGATGCGTGATTTATCCATGTTCGTTCGCAATTTCAAATTAGTTCACAGAAATTTGTGAGCACGAGCAAAGCCTATATATTAATTATATAGGCTTGTATTAATATATTATCAATTATATAGTACATGTATACTATTTTTAAATTGTATGTACATATTTCTGCTCTGAAAATATGGAGAGCGACGATGATCTGGCAATAGCTAGTGCTGTTTTTATAATCATGGCGCAAAAGAAGAAGAAGTTTTTAAACAAACGGAAAAAACGCAGATGGTGGAGTGTAACACTATTCAAAAATAGAGACAGGTAATTAATTATTAAGTTCATACGATTCATTCTCTGGAGTCAGTTCTTTACGAAAAAGCGTACATCAGACCAATCGTATTCTTGCCTGTTATCTTCTTCGGCCATGGTTTTTAATTAGCCTTAAAAAAAAAAAAAAAAACGCGGAATTAAATGTAAACATAACCTCCTCGAACAAACTAGCGCGCACAACGAATGGACGAATTAACTACGAACACAGCCCGAGCGGTTCGTGTTGATGCGCAGCCTTTGATATTCGTCAATTTACCGCTCTTTAGAGCGAATTACTGTGCACGCTGGAATCATGTTGTTTACGAATCGATTTTTTAACAAACAAGTCCCTACGCACTATTCGTGAACTGCCCTCGATTCACGCATCAGGAATCGCGAATACATGCATAGTCTGTAGCCACCTTAACAGATTTAATGAAATCAGTTGGTATTTTTATTGGAGAAAATCGAAAAAAACTGGAAAAACGGTTCAGTAAAAACATGCAATTCCGATCAATCGATTTTCTCCAATCACGGCCCCAAAAACCACCTCCTAAATGAATTTTCCCGGAGAAATGTTACAAATAAAAATTGTAGCTCTTTATATGTGTCTAGTTGATACACTAAGTTTAAAGAAAATCGTTGGAGCGGCTTTTGAGAAAATTGCAAAATAAACTGTAAATCTATTCAGTAAAATGGTCCTACCGGTTGAGAAATTTTGTCAGTTAAGTTCTTGTTGGAACCCATTGTGTTGTCCGAACGGAATGTCACGTTTGAACTTCACGCTATTTTTTTATTTTTGAAGTATGAGGTATGCTGTTCACATACATACATACATGCACCACACACACACCAATTTCTAAAAAAAAAACACTTTTCCTGACTTAGGGTGTTTCAAAAAGTAGTACTTCTGGTGAAAACTCGGTATCGAAAATTTGACACGATTGCAAATACTTCCGCTTGAAGCAGTAAGTGAAAGTAAATATTCATAATGATAGATAATATTCATAAGTAATTTATCTCTAGTTGTAAAATGTTTTCAAAGTTGAAGATGTTATTAATTTTGTTTATTCTATTTGAAATTTAGGTTAGGTTGTCCAATTTACAATAAGTAAATAAGCTGTGATGGATGCAAGAAACTTGAAATAATATTAAATTATAAAAAAAAAATCAGAAATGTGACATTCCCTTGCAAAAGGGCTAGCCAGGTATACAAGTCCAGTTACTGGTACGGTTCAAGAACAATTATGGCATTGTACTACCCCTTCTCCTCACAGGGGAGGAATTGAAGAAACAAAGAGAAGAGATATTTTTAAAGACAGACTTGTGCTAGAAATCAAGGTGGAAACATAGAAACACTACTTCAGGAATCGCTCTCTTAGAATCAGTGCCAGTTTCACAATAAATTAAATAAGTTTATAATTTCAAATAAGTTCTAGTTATTATTTTAACAGAATATAATTATTTATAAAACAGTGGTGACTTCTTAATTATTCTTATACTTCTATATCTATCTCAAACAAACATACAAGCCCTTTCAGAAAAACGCTCGTGCTACTTACTACAAACACATCATCACACCATTACAGTACAAAGCTGATATGATAATTACAATGACTTGATTGGTCATCCAGTGATGACTACGACTAGCTATTTAAGAGGTCGAGAGGCCAACGGCGGGAGAGGGTAGGAATATGAGGTGAGGGCTTGGGCTAAAGGATTAGGGTGTGATAGGAGCTTATTGTGGAATCTGTTATAAGGGTATTAGCCAGAGGACGAAAGGAATTATAAGATCTGCGTGGAAAGAACATAGAAAGAACTGTTAGTAATGTGGCGGAGGATTTTGGACTGGATAGTTTGGATGGGGTGCAGATTAGAACGCTTGGCAATTCCATATAGTACCAGTCCGTAAGTCCATAGTGGACTCAGTAAGGAGATGTAAAGGAGTCTTTTGTTGGAAAGCGATATTTTTGAGCATTTGCCAAGCAGTTTGGAGAGGAGTCTAAAACGTATTTTGACTTCAGAGTGTTTGAGCTGTGTGTGAGGATTCCAGGTCAGTCTTTTGCCCAAGAATAGTCCAAGATAGTGCACATGGTCAACAGGCGGAATGAGTATTCCATTGAGGTAAATTGGAGGAAGAGTTTTGCGATTTAGAGTATTTACAAATGTTTACTTTAATTTTCCAATTTAAAAGCCAGGACTCGAGGGATGTAAGATGAAATTGGACAGCAGGGGAAGCTTTGACAGGATCCGGGTTTGGGGAGAGGATCGCGGTATCATCAGCAAATGTGTGGAGTAGACTAAAGTGTTTGGGTGATTGGGAATGTCAGCGTGTATGTTAGGTACAGAAAAGGGAAAAGGTATTTTAATATTTCTACTCCACTCCAAAAAAACCCAACTAAATAATTAAATTTTCCTAGCCAATATGTTTCATATTGTAACGATCAGGCTAAATATATGAACCGTGTTTTACAGGAAATCATTGTACCATTTTAGATAACAGGTTCCGATAGAAATTAATCTAAATAATCAACTAACTATGTTCACTCAGCTCTCTGTTATCATCCGCTACTTATTTGTTAAGTTTGGAGGAAACGCTTCAGTTCATCTAAAGTCTAACAAAGTAGCACGTTAAAATATGATAGAAATATCCATTATTTTACTCTGTAATGACATGGAAAGTCATAGCAATGTCAAAGTGGTTTCAGCCAGCTGCTATCTTAACAAAGGATGGCATTAATAAAAGAGCAATTTATAACCAGCGACCTAGCAGGTAGCCTCTTTGTTTGTTTGGCAGCGTCTTCAAGACAATGCCGGCCAAACAAACAACAAAGCCCTTTTCAATACTTTACATCAAAGCAAGCACCGATAAGGTTGGCCATTGACCTAAATAAGGTCAGCAAACTACGAAGGTCGCACACTAGGACAGATGTCTTAGTGTGAGTGTGGCCAACACCGATATATAAACTCTATCATATACAACGAGAGGATCATTATATCTTATACGACGATACGAGCACGTCCACACATACACGAGCAGCAGTTTACGCGACTATACACAGTTTCATTTATACTTATTATCTTTTAGTAGTGCATCTTAGTTCGTTTATTTTATCATTCTAATTTATTACTTATTTATCTTCTATTTATTCCTAAGTATTTTGCTAGTTATTATTGTTAAAATACAGTTTATTTTTAAAAAATCCGTATTAATAATTCGATGCACTAACTTCCAAAATCTCTCAACTAACTTCCGCCCTTTTCAATACATCTACTACATCAGGAATCATACCAAACGATTCCATTACAACTCGTTCGGATTTCCAGTGGGATATTACTATAAAAGAAAGAAAATTATATTGCAAAAAAATTTCTTCATTAATAATAAGATGAATATAGTTACTATAATAAAAACAGGGCTGTTATGAAAAATTTTATATTCCAGAAATATAATTATGTGAACCATACAGTTTATGAATTTTGTTTTGGAATTATCTTACACATTCAGGAATGTGTGTGTTAGGAATGAAATACTATCGTAACTAAACAGAGGAAAAGGTGATACTTAATCATTGTAAACAGTACTAATCTAGCACTATGTTATTGTTTGGAATGTTAGTTTTAAATGTGTAATGCGGGTGGAAATAAAGCGGGTGAAGAAAGTGAAACACACAGAAGTGAAAGTGAGCAAAGAGGTTTGCCATTTTAAAGCTTGTAATATAATAGTTGGGACGTTGGCAATGTTCTATAGTGTACAGACAGTATCATAAGGAAGCACAGTCTATTTGCATATTTCAAGGCTTACTTAACCTGGGCCCTGGTATAACCACTACTCCATCAGTGAAACTCCACTCTCCGGTCCAACTTACCCTTCCATTCCACTTAGCCAACGTTATTTCCGCCCGAAACCCCGTCTCGAACTACTCACCCCTGAAGGGTAGGTATGCTCTTATTAGTACCACTAAGATGTGCTAGTCACCTTCAACTCTTGCATTTATTACAAGACATGATACCACTATGTAGCTACGCCACTAAGATAGATTAACTCAATGAGATTATCTCTGAACTGTCAGAAACCTCTCATTTCACCTTCCATTAATTTTAACCCGTATAATGTTATTGTGTTTTCCTTTCTATCTCCAATGATATACATATTTTTCTTTTCCTATTTGCAAAATTAAATCATTCCTATAAAAGAGAGAGAAAAAATAAATCAAGCGTGAAACACACACGATTTTAACTTAATGTAGTTAATAAAATAAATTATAAAATTTAAAAAATTTATTTTTAAACTCGAAATTTTACAAAGTTGCTCCAATCTAATTAAAGCAGGTTTAATGAAGTGATTATAATGTAGCCCAAGAAGGCAGCGCTAATTACAATGAACAAATCCCAATAACATTTGAAGTCATACATCACAGGTCCCTTACTCCAGGAAACCTTGTTTTCTGGGAAAAAAATTATTCAAATAAACGTGATTTGGTTCTAACTGTGGTTCTGTGGTGTAATGGAAGAACGAAATGGAAAAATAATAGTTTTGAAAAATAGTTGAGTGAATTTTGACAATATTTAACTGAAGCAGTTTTGGAAAATAAATAGTGAATTTACCTTCAAAAAGAGTGTGTTTAGAGTCAGGTACTGAAATTTAAGGTCATTGCAATTAAAGAAACAAAGGCACAAGAACCCGTTAGGCCAACTATTTTGTAAAAGAAAATCCCCCGCAAGAGAAGGCATTCCTTCAATACAGTCTGCATTCTGCTTTCAAAGCCAGAACACTTGCTTCAGGAATCGTTTTCTAAAAATCAGTGGCAGTTCCACAATATATTAATAAGTTTATAATATCTTGCAAATAACTTGTAGTTATTATTTTAATAGAATATATTTATTTAAAAACAGTGGTGCTCTCTTGATTATTACTAATACTTCACTCTCTTAAACATATTTACTTACAAGCCCCTTTTACTAAACCGCTCGTGCTACTACAAACATACAACACAACATCACCAAAAACATTTCCTTGGTATTCCATTCTTTATATTATGTGGGTAACTATACATAGTAATGAAGTTGTACTTTAGAGGAAAGTTTAACTTTGCCTCCATACAATTTTTTTTTTTTTTTTAAACTAATGCCGAGTCATTGGAGTTCAGCCATTAAACTCCTAGCAGTCCAATAAATTTTTGAATTAAAATAAAACGTTCTGGCCAGCCTATGAGCCAGGTGTCGCACGTCTAGTTGGGCGTCACAATCGAACAAATGGCTACATGTTGTAGGCATGTTATAGGTTAGCATGTAGCCACTTCTGCACAAGCAACAATCCTGTCGATCAACCACACCAATAGATGCAAATAGGCACGGAGATAATCGTTCCCATTCCCAGTATAAATGACGTGACCGCTTCGCTTCTGGGCAGATTGTGGCGTAACCGACCTTTTGCTGCGTTCAGGATACTCCTTTATTTTCCTTAGGCTGTTCCTGGAATCCTATAACTATCTCCTGCCTAAGCCTTTCTTTCAGGATCCTCTTCGCCACGTTGAACTCATTCTGGAGACTGCTGGTTCTTCCTCAATCAAAGAAAAGTGCATTTTTGTTGTAGATGGTAAAAATTGTTGAAGCCTCTTTGGAGAAAATCGGTAAAACGAGAATACTCTTCAGTAAAATTGCTCTTTCGGTTATAGGATTTTGACTCCGAAACCTTTGTGTAGTACTCAAATGTGGTGATGGTATTAAATGAAAAACCAAACTTGGCTTTCTGTGATTTTTTTTCTTTAATGAGAAATTTCTTCAAAGATCAAAAACACACACACAAAACATTTGTTAAAATTTTTCGTTTGGCCGTTGTTAAAAACAAGCAAAAAATTAGTTGGCCAAAAAAAAAAAAAGAGTTCTTCTTTTGACAAACTAATTTTTTACCTGTTCATTTGTTAAAATTTCTTCGTAGTAAGGAGTCACATCAAAATGTGACTCTGTGGAAAATTCAAATTCGTATGAATCGTAATGCTTCCCATTTAAAAGAAAGTATACCAATACGGAAAAGCGGTCAGCTGGACACACTGAACACCCCGATTTGAGGAATGTAAAGAATTTCAGACTCACTTAAAATCTGAGACATACTAAAAATTTCAATTGCAACACTTCATTGTCATTGTAAGTGAAGTAATTGTGAAATAAACGTTTTGAACTTAAAATGAAGTATTTCTATGCGCCAAATTTTACAACTCCATGGGTCTAAGATTAGTTTTAGCACTTCAACAATAAAGTTTTAATTTATTGAGAAAAACGATTAGTTTAGTAAAACAACGATTTAATTTACTATTGTTAAACTATTTAATTTAGTTTTGATAAGCAGCTTAATTTATTAATGAACTTTTTTCATTCAAATTAGATGTTGTTTTTTCAAAGTATTTAACGTAAAAAGGCTTAAATTGGTTGAAATAAATTAATTTAAAAAAAAAAAAAGATTTAGTTTAATTGGAAAAAGTTTAATTTTATTGAAAAAGTTTCAATTTGATGGTAGAAAAAAGTTAATTTAAATGAATAAAAGTTTATGCCTGGAGATAATGTCCCGGCAGGGCAGGTGTTGGTGTAGTGGTTATGAGCATGGACTTGTAAGTGGGAGGTACCCAGTTCGAGTCCCATGTATAACTGGCTAAATTTTATATTCGTTTAAAAATTGTTAATAGGTAAATTAGGTGCTTCCGCCCCCTTCCAAAACACCTAATTGGGGTGTTAGACTTGGACTTAAGCCTGAAAAAATACACATTACTTTACTTTGATGTCCCGGTCAGTTGATGCTCGTTTTTCTTGATTCTGATCAGTTTCGGATATATATTTTTTTTTTTTTAACCATTAAGAGTCAGAATCATCAAATTAGTAGGGAATCTATGGTTTTTACTTTTACTATTTTTTTTTTTCACGTAGTTCATAGCTTGATTGTTTATTTTTTTCTAGGCATTAAATACTTCTCTCATATTTACTTTGTCTTATTACTGTAAAAGGAAGTATTGCGATCTTGCCGATGTCCAACAGATCAAAAGAAGTTTTACTTTATCTTTTTAAATATTGTAGTGTGTGTGTGTGTTTGTATTTGTTTCAGCATCAATCAAATATGGAAAATCTTTAGAAATGTCAAATATGATATTTCGTGTAAATTCTATTAGGTTTAAGATTTTGGTCAAAATCGTTTTACCAAAAAGTACCACTTTAATGAACAGATTTTTGTGATTTTCTCAAAAATGTTTCAAGTAATTTTTCTACAAATTCAGTATACATATATATATAAGAATGCTAATTTTTATATGTTATTTATTCTTATCTTAAGAATGAAATTTATTATTGAAATTTTCGATTTTGAAGAAAACTGGAGACTGGAAAATTTGACAACTGAACTTTTTTTGTTTTTTCCCCAGTTTTCTCAAAAAAAAGTTACCAACTGAGTTTATTTGAAATTGGAATGCAAGCAACGGACATACAGACATATCACTTTGTGTGAAATCTTATGGAAGAGCTAGAAGGTTGGTGCTTTTCTCAAGTGTCGTTTTTAATTCCGGTAGTCTCTACAACTATTTGTAAAATACAGAAGACAATTAAAAGTGAGTAAAAACTCCAAGTTTGAACAAAAATTTATTAATAATAACTATTTAAATTATGGCACAAGAAATCTCGTGTGAGTATTTCACATAAGATTTTTATTATTTCCGATATCAAAGATAAATTAAGATATTCTTCAATTTCGAATTATATAAGTTGGTTTGGTAATAAACCTTAGTTACAGCCTCAAATTATTTTTATTGTTCTAAAATGAAATTACATTTTTTTTTTTCTATTATATCCCGGCTTTTCGAAACTAGGCGTGTCATTTTCAAGGGAAAAAACTCTTTTTTTGTTTTTTGAATTTTTATAATCTTCTATTATAGCAAGCTGTCATATATTTTCATAATTTTGAAACCAGTTGTTAAGGTAAGTCTAGATGAAATTTTTTTGGTTGTTTAAGTAACTGTGTGTTACTAGTCCTGTTTAATATTTTAAAAAACTAATTCTTTTTGTTATATTGATTAAAAAATTAACCTTATAGCTGGTGGTTTTTGGGTATTCGTGCTGTTTTTAAAATATGAGTTGAAACCACGTGGTGCCAATATTAAAATTTGGTATATATTTGTCTATATTATAAGTATAAATTTTTTATTGTTAGTTTTGGCCTTACTAGCCAATTGCGGTGCATTTTGATTTAAAAAGTTTAAATTTTGTGTGCTAATTTTATTAATTTAGTTTATTTGCCAGTATGATTGGGTTATTTCTTTTCTTATTAGTTGAGCAGCAATCGTTTCTTTTAGCTTAGCAGAACCAATAGAGCCAGGAAAAGACCTACAAAGAAGATTAAAAAAGTTCAAAATGGATATATTTAGCACCTTGTAATAGCGCCCATCCACAGCAAAGAGAATGCAACCACAGCAGAGAGAAGAGAGGCCCTCTCTGGTTAACAGAGACTACTCTCTGACTTAGGCAGGCTAGAGTGGGAGAACCTGTGTATATAAGCCAGTGGGAATCTATCTAGACGGATCTATCATATAAAACCATACATCTGTACACAAATCGTCGCATCATGTCATATCTCTACTCTCACCATTCATTCTCTATCATTTTCATTATAAAGTCCAGTGAAATTAGTGTAAACTTTGCTACATTATATTAGTGTCTTCATATTTCGTTCATTTAATCAAACCTAATTTCTCTCCTTAACAACCCCATTATACACTTTTAAAAATAAAATACAAATTTCATCTGGACGTACCTTAAAAACTGGTTTCAAAATTATGAAAATATATGACAACTTGCTATAATAGAAGATTGTAAAAAATTAAAAAAACAAAAAAAAAGAGTTTTTCCCTTGAAAATGATACGCTTAGTGTCGAAACGTCGGGATATAATAGAAAAAAAATGTGATTTCACTTTAGAAAAATAAAAATAATTTAAGGCTGTAACTAAGGTTCATTACCAAACCAACTTATATAACAAAATAATACAAAACAACCATAAATCTACACCACATAAAAAACAAATTCGAACATTTTTAACATAAATTCAAAACTTATCTAATAACATTAAGAAGTAAATTTGGCAAATTTTGAAAATAAATAAGATTTTATTTATTTATTTATTTATTTCTTTTCATTCCATTAAGGAGAATTGCGCGAATCTTTTAATTAACTAAAAAGGCCAAATAAATGTGATAACCTAATTTCCATGGTTAATTCATTGGCTTCTTCTCTCTAAATATTTTAATTAAAATAGACACATACTATGTTTAATTAATTTAAGAAATCTAACTTGTAAAAAAAAAATTATTTTCTATTTTTCTCTCTTTTGAATATTTTAGTTTTGTATTATAAATCTTTTTTTATAAATATGTAAACGTAATATATATTATGTAGATATATTTTGAAGAAGGAAGGTAGAATTCCTAAAAGAGACCATCTCCCCTATCTTCGTTTATTCATAACTGGATGTCCAACGTTTCAAGAAACGAATAAAGTTACATATACTAGTTCTACATGTGTATTATAATACCATACCTCTTGGGTACACAAGTTTCATTTAATTTTACATTTTCCATAAATAAATTTATCCATCTCTTAATTTAATTAACTTCATTTCTATGGCCAAATATTAATTATATAATGTTATTAATTTAAAATAAAGAAATAAAAAATAAAAAAACTCATTGAGTGAATTAATATCAGTGGCTGGATTGGTATGATGCCTCCTTTTTAATTTTAAAGCTCTTGATGTCTCACTAGTAAATGGTATATTTCATTTTTTATTGATAACTCCTGATTTTTTTTTTTTTTATAACGTCCCAGTTTTTTAATCTTTTTGGATATTTTGGAACTTTTTTTTTTTTTTTGGCCTTAGTTTACACACTATTTAGCCATTTACATTATTAAGAAAGTTTCACGAGAAGTAGGTATTTTTTTAATGTAAAATTCTTTATATATTTCATGTAAAAAGTAACTATTGGTTCCAGTACCTCTGTGTTATTGCTTGAAACAATTTTGTTGTAATTGAAGGGACATGTTTCATGTTTCGTTATATTAAAGATATGGTCTCTAGCAGTTTCGTAGTGCGGGCATATCATCACCGCGTGTTTTAGATCTCTTTAACTTTGGGATTAAAAGTTTATAGAATCTACCTTTCTCTTTAGTATTAGTAAACTGTTTTTACCATCTCTCAGTTATGGAAGATCTAATAGTTGGGATGAAATCTTTAAATGGAATTTTTACTGTGAAAGGTTCTCCAGTAACAGCGGCTCCTTGGATAGTCTCTCGTTATCGTCTATCCCAGAATGCTCCTTTATCCGTCCAAAATATATGGATTATTTCCCCTAGTGATTTGACATTATTTAAGATTTCCATTGTATTAACTATTAAATGGCTGTTTGTGCAATATACCGATATATTATTTGATTTAATTAATGCGCTTTTACAGTCGCTTAGTATCGTAAATTTTACACTGGCCATTGTTAGTATGTATTGTAAAGCCATGTAATTGTAAAGTCACGTTGTAAAGCCACTAATTCGGCTGTGTACACTGAAACATTTTCATTTAGTTTATACTGATTAGAGTGGTTTAGCGACGGCATACAGACCGCAGTACCAACACAGTTATTATATTTAGATCCGTCTGTGAATATGAAACATGAATCCTGGCCAAATCTCATTAATTTTATGAAGAAATACTGTAGTTTTCATAGATATAGAGATATGTCAGAAAAGTCCTCTAGTATAGTTAATGTCCTCTAGTTATAATATTTTGGAACATACAAGGGTTAAAATAATTTCATAATTTATAAGAATTTCTACAAGGAATGTAAAAATATTAGATAAGAAATATTAACAAAGGATTCTTGGTAATATTACAAAAGTATTTATTATACCTGAACACATTCATGGAAAATTCCAATTTAGTTCAAGTGGTACAAATTATAAAATTTTTCTTAAACTTTTATAAAACTTGTCTATATTTGAATGTCTTTACATTTAGAAATTGGAAAACTGGCCCATATTATATAAAGTTTAAACACAATCTTCAAATATTGCCTTTACACCAATAAGAAAAAAAGCAGAAAGTATGAAAACTAGAATTGTGTAATAGTAGGCGACGGGATTGGTAAAGTTGTACTAGTAAAACTGCGTGCAGATGGTAGTGGCACCAATTTTCTATTGAGTTAAAGAAAAGATGTCTGCTAGTAGAAGGGAATTGTACGATACACGGAGTTTCTATAGAGAAGAAATTGGATTAAATCTTCACTTAGCTTCTCTTGGTTAAGAGCGTTGTAAAATGAAGTTTAAGATACGTGTAAAGTAAATGAATCTTATTATAAACTTTTATTAGTTAGTATATTATACAACTATTATTCATAAGTTCTTTTCTGTACATGTTCTTATTGAGCTAATTTTATTTAGTTATTACAGTTATAGTTATAGTATATATTTCCACAGTCTCAGAAACTGTATCCATCAGCAAGAACATTTCCAATAATTAGATAAAGTTTTTAAAAATAAATTTTTGAAGGTTTTGGAAGATTGTAGAAATGAAACAGCCACTATACTGACGTCATTGAATCCTGGGAGTGATTTGCGTATAATGTTCATGGCCAGGAAAGTGTAATGGAATCGTTTGTTGTGTGATTCCTGATGTAGTAGATGTCTTGAAGAGGGCGGAATTTAGTTGAGAGTTTTTGGAAGTTAGTTCTCGAATAATTAACGGATTTTATTAAAAATAAACTGTATTTTAACAATAATAAGAACGTTAGAAATGGTAACTAATAACTAGCAAATACTTAGTAATAAATAGAAGATAAAATATTAATAAATTAGAATGATTCAAATAACTGAACTCAGATGCACTACTAAAGAATGATAAGTTTGAATATAACTGTAAATTGCCGCTCGGGTATAAGACGTGCTCGTTTGGCCGTAGATGATATAATAATTGCTCGTTGTATATGATAGAGTTTATATATTGGTGTTGGCCACACTCACACCAAGACATCTGTCCTAGTGTGCGACCATGTGCGACCTTCGTAGTTTGCTGACCTTATTTAGGTCAGTGGTCAACCTTTTCGGTGCTTGCTTTTTGATGTACAGTATTGACGAAAAGGCTTTGTTAATCGTTTGTTTGGCCGCGGCTGTCTTGAAGCCGGCGGCCGGTCGCTGGTTATACTTTTATTACTGCCATCCTTTGTGAAGATAGCAGCTGGGTATTGCCACTAGTTGTAAATTATTCTTTCTTTGGTGTTTGTGACTTTGCCGATGTCAATGACTTTGCCATGTCATTACAAAAGGAGTAAATCTATGCAACGCATTAACAAAATTGTAATTGTGTTGTGGTGGTTGGTTCCGCAGAGCTGGAAAGCATCAGAGACATTTTCCGTGGTAGCCTGCTTCATAAAATTGTAATTCACCAATTAATGGCCAATTTAAAAACTTGCAATTCTAGCTTACTTTCTTCCCGTTGCTAATCTTAATACATATCCAGGGGCATGTTTTGTTCAAAATAACAGTGATTTTAAAGTGTTCCACTTGAACAAACTCTATATTATTTATATACATTAAGGCTTAAAACTTTGTTCGCATGTAATAAAACAGACCTAACCTAACTATCAAATAACACTATTCTAAGTTTCGAAGAAGGTGATTTAGACATTTATATATATACAGGGTGTAACAGCAACCTCTGGCAATACTTCGGGATATGGTTTTTCACTTCATTTGCAACAAAAATTTCTAATAAACCATGGTCCGATTCGTTCGCCATCAAAAGTTATTCTTCATTTTGGAAAATTTTCAATTTTCCTACTTTTTCTCATAAAATTGATTATATCTCAAAAAGTTTTTCACAAAAAAAAAAATTCAATTACACCTTTGGAAAGAGCATTAAATTTCCTATAAGAATCAGAAGTTTTATTTTAATTTAATTAATTATAAGGTTTTTCAGTGACTTTAAACTCAACCCTACAGCGCTTCGATAGTTAAAAGCCACTTTCAATAATATTTTCTTATAAATTTCTTTAAGGCTAGCGTAAGTCCGGTTACAGAAAAAATATCTACATTTCACCAGCTTTCCAACGATAATAAATATCATGGGGTTTCATTCTTGTTTTGTTAAAGAAAATGTGAAATAAATGTAAAAAACAAAAAAACAAAATTCAAATTGAGAACTGTTACAAAAATATCCCGAAGAACTTTGGAATTGTAATCTCACGATAGAAATCCGTCTAATTCTAATAAACAGAAATATTAAGTCGTGATTTAGCTGGTCATACATTCAAAATGCCACAGTTCTCTGACAGAATACCGAGATATGATTTTTATTTATGGTTTTTGTAACGGCAACGCGTCGGAAGCTGCAGCTGAGTATGCTCGGGAAGAGCTGGAGTACCGGATATATGAAGCTGCGGAAGAAATTAAAAACAACCGTGGTGAAGTGCTAAGTGCTGTTTCGTCAGTGTCACGAAGAAGTAGACTTTGTCTACGCGGAGGATAAATATTTTGAACATTTTCTTTAAATTAAATTAAATTTATCTTTTGTGTAAAAAGTTTTTACTTAATTTTTTTGTGTGTTTTTAAATTTTTAACCATCTTACAGATAGGAAAGATTTTTTTCGTTAATTAAATAATATTTTTTGTATTTTCTTTTATCATTCTCAACTCAATCATTTTAACAATTAATAAACTTTGATTTATGAGATTTATTGGTTTATTTTTTTTATTTGATTTATCAGAAAAAAACAGAGGCAATATTAGCTAATCTTAGGATATTTTTATAACAGTTCTCAATTTGAATTTTGTTGTTTTTTACATTTATTTCGCATTTTCTTTAACAAAACAAGAAAGAAACCCCATGATATTTATTATCGTTGGAAAGCTGGTGAAATGTAGATATTTTTTCTGTAACCGGACCATACGCTAGCCTTAAAGAAATTTATAAGAAAATACTATTGAAAAGTAGTTTTTAACAGTCGAAGCGCTGTAGAGTTAAGTTTAAAGTCTCTGAAAAACCTTATAATTAATTCAATTAAAATAAAACTTCTGTTTCTTATAGGAAATTTAATGCTCTTTCCAAAGATGTAATTGAATATGATTTATGTTAAAAACTTTTTGAGATATAATCAATTTTATGAGAAAAAGTAGGAAAATTGAAAATTTTCCAAAATGAAGAATAACTTTTGAAGGCGAACGAATCGGACCATGGTTTATTAGAAATTTTTTGTTCCAAATGAAGTGAAAAACCATATCCCGAAGTATTGCCAGAGGTTGCTGTTACACCCGGTAAATATATATATTGTCTTTATTATGAATACGTAATACATATACACAATGACTATAAACAATACTGCAAGATTTTAATAAAAAAATATAAAATATATAAACAATATTACAGAATAAAAGAAATATAAAAAACAAAACTTTCCGTGTAAATGAAAAGTAAAAAATAAAATTAATTTATAAAGACATGTACCTTGGTCAATAAACCGTCGGTGGCGTCTTGTACTATTATTGTGAGAGGAAAACATAGAAATCCATATATTATCTACTTTTAAGAAAAACGCTGCATTTAGTTGATGGTGGAAAGAAAAGCATAAAATGAAACAAGCGAAAAGCAGAGAAGAAAGTTAAACCGTGGTTCATTTTGTACTGATACAAAGATTTATAGAAATTCGCCAAAGAAGGCCAGTGTCTGCCATTCAAGAAGTCCAAAGTGCCAGATACTGACAGGCAAGGGCTACCAAGCCATTTCAATCTAAGATCACTAAGCCTACTACAAACAGCCAAATAGCGATAAGACCTATCTAAAATACAATCACCATATAGATCACAATTTTCTAGTTCATCAGTCTAAAAAATTGGCCGATGGCTTAAATTCAATATTCCAGCACGAGCTTTCATTATCCATTTAATCTTTCCTTAAATTGAATTTTGAATTCTGTTTTGACTTTATCACATATAAAACGGAAACATCTATCAAATGTATTTATATTGTTTAAGCTTATTATTTCATTTGAGCCGAATTTGTTTAGTAAGTTATTTATATTTTGAGACCAAAAAATGTTCTTATTCAAGACTTGAGTCGCAACAATTAACGGTAGTCTATGGCTGGGCATATTAAATACTTTAACGATATAGTCAAGATGTATTTTGGGTGTATGAGTGAAAATTGGCATTTCATTATATATGAAACAAGTCACTGAGTTCAACCCGCAATGAGTACCGAAATCTTCTTTGTTTTCTATTAAAGCTCGATACAACGTATACTTATCAGAATTTTTAGCAAGCTCAGGAGATTCTTTCCTATAGAAATGTGTTAAATAAGAAATTAAAGAGCCTAGTTGCTTTGACCATACAAATTTACCCTGGATTGATGAGTCAAAGTGAACACCATGCAGTTGGGATAAACTAATCCACGAAGAAAACCACGACAATTTACGCCTAATTATTTCCATGGCCAGAATCTTAGGCAAACGGGACAAACATAGGCAATCTGAAATTTTTTTAATAAAATAACGAAAAAAATTTTCTATTTCCTCACAGTAAACACCATCCCAAACCTGAGCCCCATAACATACTATGGAACGACTAACTGAATTAAAAACTCATATTTTTGAACCAAAGTTCAAATAATTGTTTTCAATAAAACGCCTCCATAGCATGCCGAGCCCAAGTTTGGCTTTATTTACTTTTTCTTTTAAATGTAAATTAAAATTTACTTTGAAGTAACAATGACACCAAGTTACTTATAATTATTTACATTCACTATTTTGTGATTCTGAAAATACCATTTCTCGTTCTTGGCCAGCTTTCCGCCATTCTTGAAAATCATTACTTTTGATTTACCCATATTAACCCTCAAATTCCAGGGACTAACTGGCCATTCTATCATTATCTGTAGTGATTGAGGCTCAGAAGCCAGAAGCACAACATCATCAGCATAAGCCAATACTCTAATTCCAACAAAGCCGACCAGCACCCCTCCGCCATCCAAACAGTCCACAATGTCGTTAATAAACAAGGAGAAGAGGAAGAGGAGGGGGAGAGAAGGCACCATTGTTTAACACCCATGCCGGCATTGTATCGTCAATAATAATTCAATTGCCCTGGTAATTTTGGAGGAGAGGCAAATCTACTGTGTCAAAAGCTGATGAGAAACCTCCAAAAAAAAACATACACCTTTTATCTCTTGACTGACAATTTCAATTTAACAATATTTATGATAGCAAATATATTATCAATTGCGGAATAATTCTGTCTAAAACCAAACTGAAACTCCTTTAATGCCCCGGAATTAGCCCAACATGAAAGTCTTTCTAATAGTAGACCTGTTAACAATGTAACTTCCCGATTACATTATTGAATGATATACCCCTGTAATTACTGACAACATTACTATCACCATTTTTAAAAAGAGGGCAAATAATAGAGTTTCGAAAGCTGTAAGGTACACACCGGTAACAGTAAATTTCATTAAATACATTAATAATAGATTTGAAGAAATTCGGAGGCGCATTTTCAAAGTATCCATATGGGACCCCATCTAACTCTGGTGCTATATTATTTTTAGATTTACGGAGTACTTGATCCAATTCCTCCATGCTGAATGGCTTATCCAGTTCTTCATTTAAAATTAAAGGCATACTATAGTGAATTTTTTCAGAAGGTTATATACATTATATATAAGGGTCATTCAATAAGTAACGAGGCAAATCACTGAAGCTCAAAAACGATTTATTTAAATCAATACAAAACTTTGGCTACTTTTCAACATAGTCCCCAGCAACATTTATGCACTTGTTCCATCGTTCTTCTAATATGTGTATGCCTCTGGCATAAAATTCTTTGGGTTGATCTGGAACCACTTTTGCACCTGACATTTAACTTCTTTATTGGATTAAAAATGTTTCACACGTAGAACCCCTTTAAGGGGTCCAAACAAATGGAAGTCCGAGGGGGCGAGGTTGGGGCTGCAGAAGGGATGTGGATGATCAACTACTACCTTACTTTGACTAATTTGAAACCTGGTTTCTTTGTGGCGGGTCCGTAAGTTGTCTTGGAACCCATCTCGCACAACTTTTCTTGTACTGCAGCTTATTCTGAATAATGTTATAGACAGTTCCACCACTCGCCTGCCCTTCTTCTTCAACTATCACTTAAACAGTAATACGCCTGTTGTCTTGAATTAACGCGTTAATGCGAGATTCGAGGGAGGAAGTTGCTACTTCAACCGGTTGTCCACTTCGTTACTCGTCACAGACACCTACACGACTACTTTTAAACTATTCTACCCATTTGTAAACGCTCGAACGGTTCAAACAATTATTCCCGTACACTTTCAACATTCTTTCGTGGATTTTACTACCTTTGATACCCTCTGTATCTAATCACTGAGCGTTGTTTTTCCAAGATCCAATGCTCGAGCGGACTCGCCATGGTTAACTAAATACATTTGAGGTTATGTTTACCAAATATTCTCGAATAGCCGATGAGAAACCAAGTACAAGGATGCCAACTTGACGCACTGAAACTATTGTACTGATTAAACAAACCGTTTCTGAGTTAGAGCGATTTTTGTCTCGTTACTTATTGAATGACCCTTACATATATAATGTGTTTCTCTGAAAGTAAAGAAAACACTGACTTAGAAACCATATCTTGACATCGAGGTGAAATAGACCCGAATTAGAGAAGATAATAATGGTTGCCTAGATATCGATAAGAGCCCACAACCTCAATTTTAGTATTTTATGAAATATAGCTTCCTCCTAGCTATACCAGGGCTTTTGTTTTTGTAATAACTGGTTAACATAGCAATGTTTTCCAGGGAAAAATCAAATTTTCTTTAAGAATTAGATAGCGTATTTAATAGGAAAACCAGGTCATCTGCAAATGTACTAGCATTAGCATAACTATCTTGTGATCAATTGCAACTTCTTGACATCTGTTATCAATAATTAGATATTATTCCAAATCGTTTATGAAAATTGCAAAGAGTAAAGGAGTAATAGTGGCACCTTGTAAGACTCCTAGAGAAACCGGAACGGAGTCGGAATAATCCTCTCTTATTATATTCTATTACATTAACATTTTTAACAAGATTCTATAAACATTTATTTTACCTTTTACACACTATACATTCAGAATACGTTTTTACCTTGAAAAAAAGCGCCCGGACTCTTGTCAGTGTACTGCCAGCCCCCGGACAGTGTTCTCTCTCTACAGACAACACTGTACAGTGAGCTGTAGAGGCTCCTAGGAAGAAAAAAATCTAAGGATAGCACTGGACTCGAACCCGAAACTCCGCGTGGGAGTCCAACGTGTAACCACTTAGCTAATCCCTCCCCTTTTTAGAATACTTAATGGAGCTGGTAAAAATTATTCAGATGATATAATATATATGTACTTATTTTGAGAAATAAATTTATTTCTTTCAATTATCATTCATAACGAGAAGAAGATAATTTAAAATAAATAGTTATATATGTAATAGTAATTGAGGAGATTTTACCCAAAAAGTATTACTTAGTCAATTATCAATTAATTACTATTTATAAAATAAATAATTTATTTTTTTAATGTTTTATTATATATTTAGTTTTTATATTCATATTTTTGTATTTATAATCGTATTAATTAACTAAAATCATATTTAGTTAATCTCTAATAAACTAGGGAGGGGATTAGCTCAGTGGTAGCGCGCTGGACTAGTAACGCGGAGATCACGGGTTCGAATCCAGCCGTGCTGCCCTTAGATTTTCTCTTCTTAGGAGCCCCTACAGCTCACTGTCCGGTGATGGACAGTGTTGTCTGTAACGGGAGAACACTGTCTGTCCGGAGGCCGGCAGTGCACTGAGAAGGCTCCGGGCGCAAATGACCACAGATTTGAGACGCCTTAAATAATAATAATAATAATAATCTAATAAACTGAATTGCCAAAAGATTAGTTAATTCTATTACAGAATAAGAAATAAACAAATAAATAATAATTCAAATGCAATATTCACATAACCGCACTAAGAGAAATTACTAATTAGAACTATTAATAAGCATTTAATAAATGGCATCTCAAGGAAATCATGCTAATTATTAGATAAAATAAATAAATGTACAAATCACCATTTACTTTTGAAATTTTATAATAAACAAAACATTGCACCAAAGTAATTTTAAAGGTATGTAATAATTATGGACATGAAATACTGTTTGGCTGTATCTACAAAGAAATAGAATTATGTTACTTTGGTTCTCAAAAAAAAACTTAAATATTTAATGGCTTTAAAAAAAAATGCTAAAAATTTTATTCGGGGAAAAAATAAAATATACTTTGTACTCCTCTCTCAGTTCATTTTATTTAATTTTATCTGTTGCATTTATAAACATGAAATCATTATTCAATAAAAAGTGATAAATACTTAAAACATATTATTATTAAAAATAATGACGATTAAAATCATGACATTCATGCGTGAATTCTCCCCCCCACACAGTTGATAAGATATTCAAACAGAATCCCCCATTACAAAACAGACCAAACATACAATCGTATAAGCAAACAAACAAATAATCAATATTAACTGTTTAAATATTGCGCTCACCATATTATTCACACCATATTCATATTCCACGCTTGTTTTTGTCCATTAAAAGAAATAATAATAATAAAACAATGAAAAAAGCATTAAACATATTATTAATGATTATTAACCTTATTTTGTATAATATAATCTATTTTTTACTTTTTAAAATAATTACAAATAATAAGAGTTGTGAATTTATTTTAATTTTAATTTTTATTATTATAAAGTAATAATGAGGCATCATATAAACATATTTTGTAAAGGGTTTGACAATAAGTGCACCAAAAGTGAGCACTTGGTATATTTTAAAATAATTTTAGCACAAATTGCAAACTGGACGGTCGGTCACTCGCCAGAAAATAGTTTATATATTTTACTTTAATAAAACCACTTTATCATTTTTGCTAATTCTTTTAGCGACGCCAAAACTAAAGTAAACACTTCATCCAAATATTGTGCATTAAACAAGCTAAAAGGTTAACTGAAATTAGTCAAAATTTATCAACTTCTTCAAACGCAGGCCATAAAAAGTTTCGAATATTTATTTGTAATAGCGCAACAATTGAAGCAGTAAATGAATTAAATTATCTAGGCATTATGTTTTGCCAGTTTAGGTTTGTATTCGAATGCCATGAAAGATGCTACTTCTAAAGATAATATAGCCCCAAGGTACGTTCCTCAATAGCAAATTCGAACTCCTTAAAGGCGCTTAAAAAAACTAAATGAGTCAATCATTTTATCTTCTATGTATTATGCGGTTCATATCTGGGAGCTCAGATATCCCGACATAATTGAATCTACCCATATGTATGGTTTTTTTAAAAGATACTACCACCTAAACAAATCTGTACTATCTTACGTGATAAGACTTGAATATGACACTCCCCATATTAAACTGATTATCTAACACTTACATTAAATTGGTTTTTAAAAAATTGCTTTCAATGAATGAAAATCAATTTCCAAAAACTCACTCTAAAAATCGATTTAAAAAACAACTCTAAATATAACTGGGTATCTTAAGTTGTTTTACTTTTCAAAAGAAATAAATGAAGATAACATAACCGGATCATTTCTGGTCCACTAATACTTAAAAATCACTATATGTTTTGTCTTCTTAAAAAGCAACAAACACCTTTACAAATCTGATCTTGAAAAGTTGTCTAATTCCAAATATAATCCTTTATATAGGGACTATTATTTACTGCCGGGTTGGGTGCCGGGAATAAAGGCGTTCAAGGCAACGAAGAGGCCAACACCTGACGAAGTCGGCCGCATCACGAACGCCCATTGGTCCTGAGCCTTTCTACGGCATCTCATATAGAACTCCCCGTGGGGCCATTGAAAAATGGCTAACACGCTAACATACAATATATTGGAAAAATATTGCGGGGCTGAGGCAGTCTAAGATTTTCCTGGTGGGCACCTCAAATACTCGCCCAAACTATATCCTGGGCAGAACGAAAGTGGAGCTAAGGAGAATTACTGCCCTAATTGCAGGACATTGCCTTTTAAGGAAGCATATGCATAATATGAGTCTCTCTGAGGACCCACATTACAGAAAATGTGGACAAAAGGCTGAAACACCGTTTCACCTTCTTGGAGAGTGCGTGCATTATGCTCGCAGACGATTCCTGAAATTTGGCGTCCACAATTTGGAGCCAAAGGCGGGATCACAAATTTCACTCGCCTCAGCCCTGGCGTTTTTCCATGATATACGGCTGATGTGAGGCGCCTATACGGGGTGCACAATGGGCACAGCTGAGGTCTAAGTGCTGCACCTCCTAGGAGGCCCCAAGTTTCTAGACTAGATTACTGCCCGTCAAGCCTGTCTGAATTTTAAAATTATTTATTTATATTAAAACGTTTTATTTTTCAAGTAGGACTTTCAGTCAAGCATGTATTTAAATATTCCGGTCAAGCTCGTAAACACTTTACTATTCGTATCCATTAAAATTATGCCCCTTTTTGTAAACAAACAATTGAAGAGGATTTTTATCATTTTTATAAATTGTATTTGCCCTGTTTTGTAACATTTTTCGTTTTAAATTTATACCAAATTTTTATACTTATACATTATTTTCAAATGCACATACATTAAAATCGCTCATATAATTTGCTCATTAATTTCTAGTAAAAACTAATCTCGAGTAAATAATCTCGATCATAATTTCGCTCAAATAATTGTCTACAAATTTTATATGTAAACATCTTTCCTGGAATGTTGTGGTGGTTGGTTCCGCACAGCTGGAAAGCATCAGAGACATTTTCCGTGATAGCCTGCTTCATTTTTATGGTCATCGTCCGGTTTCGGGCGTTCGCCCATCTTCAGGATGCGTTTGTCACAGTCACACAGTGTGATAACACAGACTTGTACAGAGTAATTTTCATTGTATTTATAATTCATTTAAAATACTACTCAGTGACCAAATGCATTTATAATGTATATCAAATGAGGTATAAAATACATTTAAAAGATTAGTCAGTGTGTAAACTGAATTGTTCTATGCAAGTATGTGTTATCACAATGTCCCTCCCTTAAAACTGCCCTTAAATAAATTTTCCCAGAGAAATGTTTTTAATTAAAAGTTGTAGATCTTTGTATGTGTAGTTTATATAGGACGTTTCAAGAAAATCGTTGGAGCCATTTTTGAGAAATCGCCAAAAAGTGAAAAAATTATTAAGTAAAGTGGTAAAGTAAACGCACTTCCGGTCATTCGATTTTTTCAAATCCGGAATTTCAACAACATATTTAATTCTAATTAACATTATTTAGATGATAGAATTGTCTAATAAACGGAAATGGCACTTTAGATGAAAACCTAACCCCACCCCTCTCTCATAAGTGCCCTTAAATGAATTTTCCCGAACAAATGTTTCAAATAAAGTTGTAGATCTTTGTATGTGTAGTTGATGAGATAAGTTTAAAGAAAATCGTTAGAGCCATTTTTGAGAAAACAACTAGTAAAGTGTTACTTCCGGTTGAGGAATTTTGACAGATAACGCACTGTCAGATCCCATGGTGATACCTAAACGGAATATTGAGTTTCAACTTTCTAAGGTTTTTCGTTTTCAGATACGTTGAACTGAATTGAATAATTAATTAACCTTCTCTTTTTTCTTTTATACCCCTTGTTATCCGTCATCCCTATTGCCCCCCTGGGGGACGATATCGCCCTCTGTTGAGAACCATTGGTCTACATTGCGGTCTCTATGCCCAGTCTACTCTCACCGAATCGCCCCTTTCTAAGTTACTAATTTCTCACTTCTCACTCTACCTTTTGATGAAGCCCCCCTTTTTTTTGCTTCATTGGAATTTACAATTGCAGGTATAATACCCTCCACAAAGTAAATAATATCACTGACTTGACATGAGAGGAGGACATGAGGATTTAATCTATTACTCACCTCTACTGATAAGCCAGTAAATCGCGTGGCCAATGCCGTCTCAGACGATGAGTGGCATTATCAGGAAGATGTGAAGATGAAAGCTGGTCTATTAGAGCATTAAGATGTGAGGAAAGAGAGGCGATTAAATTTCTTTTATAGGGCCGAGTTTAACTCTTTTTCAAAAGATACATTTAGATCGGAGTAAATGGTTTTATTGGAGACTTAATATGGAACATTAGTTACTCGGCGTAAGAATTTTAACTGTAAACTTTAGAGACGATAGATGTTTGAATACTTTGAATGATTTCTTATGTCCAAATAGGTTTCATTAGCTCGTTATAAAATAAATACTTTGTTGTTTAATGTTAATTTAGATTTGTTAAGGAGTCTTGGTTTTGCAGGTACTAAGCAGCAAGTTTGTGAGTGAATGGATAAGAATTCAAAGATTTTATGATAGATTATGAGAACGAGAGTCTATCAGTTCTGTCCTTGATAGCGAAGTACGATATGCTTGTGAAGTGAGTGTCTGTAATCAGTGCATGTCTATTCTTTTGTTATGTAAAAATATATTCAGTTCTTCCCTGTGAAAGTTCAGTCCATTAGCATTCCATAGCAGGGTGCAGAAGAATGCTGAATAAGAGGAATCTCGGTGAATCTAGGAAGGAGTCGTCCAGAGACTAGGAGGAATCAGAGGATGTTTAGTGACTTGAATTCATTGATGAAGGCACAATAGAATAGTGAAGTGATATCACTGGCTACGGATATCAGTAATATCAGGAGAAGGACTGAATGTATTCTGGCATGGTGCTGCCAACGCGACCCGGGCGTAGGAGGCATATGATACGTTGGCTGTTTTTGGTACTCTTGAAATGTTGCGAATGAGCCAGGTGCTGATAGTTTATTATTGTCCTCCTGAATAATCAAGGATGAATGGATGCTCATTGGTTAATTTCAACCATTGTATGTATGTCTTTGTGAACAACCTGTCAAATTTCCTGTGAGTGTGCCAGAACATAAAGTGCACGTTGATAGCTTGCCCCTTTGTTTGGTGCAGATCGTTTGGAAGATGGTTGCTGGCAGATTTCACACATCTTGGGGAGTGATAACAATTCCTTTTACTAGCCCATACTGTTTGGCACTCATTGGTTTGGACTATTTCTGTTTTCTTGGGCAACACTTCCACCTTAATTTGAGTGTGTAGAAGATGTGTAATTTTGAAAATGTCCAGATTATTGTGCGCAGGTTCGAGATCTAAAAAAAAAAAAAACCTGTAATGGTACTTTTGTTTGAGGATGTAAAATTTTTTAAACCGCTCCAACAGGGAAGCCTAGATGTTCTATTTTCTCTTTTATGTTTTTTGTACAGGAAGTGCTCTGAAGGAGATGACGCAATACCACTCTTATGTCTTATTTTGCCCTCATGCGTTGGTGTAGTGGCTAGCGCACTCGCTGGATCTAGTCGCTAGCGACAATTCAGGGTTCGATTCCCGTGAAGGCGAAGTCGGTGTTAACCCAGCATCGTGATAAAAAGTGGGAAGCTACAGTTAGTAGCGCCCTAGGTAGCGAAGGCCGAACTAAACTTCGTCGAACTGAGGTGTGCTTACTACGCGCCCCCCCTATTCAAATCGCCGACTGTCAAGCCTTGGCCCTTCATGGCTGTTGCGCCATAGGTTTTTTTTTTGTCCTATCTTTCTTTAACTAAGAAATGTGGAAGTCAGTTCTAAAAAATATAGGAGGAAGCTTGTAGCTTGGTTGAGAAATCTCAGGCATAATTTCTTCATCTGGAGCAGTAGTGGGTGGTGCAAACGGATTGGGCGTCACAAATATTGACGTATGATATGGAAGTAGGTAAATTATTGGGATTTGGCATTTAAGTTGAATCTATTTGTTTGTATTTGTACGATTTCTAGACTTTAGTCAGTAATAATAACTAGGACACAAAGAAAACATTTTTGGCGAATTTTTGGGATAATTGCTTTTCTGTGAGTGACCTGATTTCTTTTTCTGTAATTTAGTGTCATGTCTGATGAAGTTGTAAGTCTTTTTTTAATTTTCTTGAATAGAAATCAACTCTCATCATCGTCAGTGGCAGAAACATCCTCTATCTCAGAATCATTGTGGCCCATATCTTCAGCAAAAGTTTGTATACATCCCTTTTTTAGGCTTTGCATTAGTATATATATACATATATATAAAATTTAAAATTTAATGTATTAAAAAAAATCTCCATATTTATCTAAAAGTGCCAATTATTTCGTACAATAAAAACATAAAACGTAGAAAGAATTAATAAATAAATAGTTCTTACTAAATAAATAGTCTTTCTAGTTCACTATGCCCAAAATAATACAAAATGAAATAAATTATTGTTTTACCTCATTCTTTTTCTTCCGTGAAATTAGCACAATACAAACTTTAATGTAAGTCAAATATTTGTATCTGAATATAAAAAAAAAAAAAAATTGCACTTACAGCTCTAATAAACTTATATATAAAAAAGGGCACTAAAATTTTTGCAACTTCCATTAAATCCTTAAGTGTAAAATTATAAATTAATAATTATAGTATAGTAAATCTAATTCTTCCCTTATTTCCTGTTTCAGACCTTTCAAAAATCCTATTACAGCAGAGAAATGTAAGAATGTCTGCAGTAAAACAAGTATTTCGAGTATTTCAAATCAAAGTTGAACTTTTTTTTTTCAAGGAGTTCCTCAAGGCAGCATACTTGGACTGCTCTTCTATTCCTTATATACTTCAGACATCCCAGAACACCCAAATACCGTAATATATAGCTTCGCAGATGATACTTTCCCCAAACCTTGAACCCTTGAATGGCTATCGCTTTCTACAAGAACATATCCTTCAACTAGAATATTGGCTCTTAAAATGGAAAATAAAAGTTAACCCACAATAAAGTAAATACATCGTATTTACACTGGGTAGAAAAATCCTTCCCCAGATCCCACATCAACCATACTCCCGTAAATAACGCTCGTTATCTGGGTTTCCAGCTAGACAAAAAAATTGACTTGGAATCCTCACACTAGACCCTAACCACTTGAACTAAATACTTTTATTCAAGACAACTTTCAAGACTACTAGACAGACGATCCAAACTCACATTACAAAATGAAGGACTTCACTACCTACTACTACTGAGACCTATATGGTCCCATATGGCTTAGAAATATGGGGAACAACCAAGCGTTCCAATTCCCGCCGTAGACAATCATTTCAATCAAAAATCCTTCGAAAAATTGTCAATGCACCCTACTATGTTGCTAACCTCGCCAACCATACCGATCTAAACATTACTTTCGTTAACCACCCAGACAAAAACTGGTTTCCTTTAATTCCATTCATCCACAAGTGCTCATCCTAACCCTTTAATTCACCAGCTTTCTTCAAATACTATTCCCGACAATCCACACAGGTGGCTGAAGAGAAAAAAGACCACGTGACCACCTTGTAGAATAACTCAGGATAGTGGAGTGTCATCGCTTGATGTCTTCTCCAATCCATACTCCTGTTATTTAAGAACTTGCCATTTAACATATTTACATGTTGCACTGTATTTTTGCAGCTGTAAATATCAATAAAAACAAACAAACAAACAAAATCTTAGCCCATTAAAATAACAAAAAACAAAACAAAAATTAAGAAAATAGGAAGTTATGAATATTTTTAACAATATATTGAAGAAGACAAAACAATATGTATAAATATTTTCAAAGGGTTTTAACCAGAAAGGGATTCAATGGAGATTAAGTATGGAATAGCGGGATAGAATAAGCTGTATAGGATGCTGTGTAGTTCTGTTGGTATGGGGGAGGGGCATTATTGGTTAAAGCAATGTTTGGGATCACTAACTGAGATTAGAGATGAATAGAAATACATATATGTATAAAATAGGAGCTAAAGCCTTCATGCGGTGATATAGTAAATGGACAAGAGAAGATGAAGTCCATTTATTTATATATATATATATATATACATAAAATACGTGTGTGTGTGTGTGTGTGTGTGTGTGTGTGTGTGTGTTTGTATATATATATATATCTGGGCGAAGTATGGTTAAAGACACTAAGGAAGGTTACAACTTTGTCATAGTGTGTAGGTTTTGGAAAGCTTCATGTCTTTATTTGAGTGTCAAACATTAATGAAAACGAAGTAACACTGAATACAAGGCACCACGGGCAAGAGCCCATGAATATTCTGCTTGACATCTCCTCCGCTTGTTTGGCCCTCACAGTTCTTCCTGCTTCGTATTAACGCCTTCCTCTAGTAGTGCTTTCCTTCACTCATCCTTCAACCCTCCATTGCTAAATGCCTACAATTCTCCACTGCCTAACCCACAATTCTCTCCGTATTTAAATTGAGGTTGTGCATACATAATTCGTAGATTAGAATGGAAAATTAATTTAAGAGGTTGTGACAAGTAATTGGCTTGTCACATAACTTTAACAACTTTTGTAAACAAAAATTAAAAAAAAAAAAAAAAAAGCAGATAAAAATATCTTTCGAGATTTTTTATTACCATTATTTTAAATAGAAATTTACATAATTCATTAACATTTCATTGAAGTTGATGTTCTTCATTTTCATAATCTAATTGATAAGTCTAAGGAGAATTCAACTGGAATATATTCAAGAATAGATTCACTTAATGAAAAGATTAACAAACTTTAAAACTTGATGGTTCTCAATAATCACGTTTATTTTCTTCTTAAGAAAATAGTACGATCATATCAAGTTTTTAAAATAGAGTTTCATGGAAGTTACATGATAATTTACAAACATTGTTAGACAAAATAACAGATTGGTTTTACAAATGGAATCTAGACATAAACGTATAACAGACATGGGCAAAACTTTTCAACGTTCGTAGAATGCAAGCAGCTAAAACTTTAAAAATTAACCACACTAATGTATAGTGGCAGAAAATGGGCGAAACCCTTAAAATTTCTTGGTTTACAGCTCGACACAAAACTAACTTGGTCTCAACAAATAACTAACAAAAAAATTAATTAAGACCTACCAAACTCCCAGATAGTTCTCCCACAATTGACAGATAGACGTCACTGAAAATCGCAATTCGTCAGCCTTCTCTACACCCTGATACTTAGACCATTACTGACATTTTTGCCTGCACCATATGGATGGGGGACTTATAAAAATGCAATTTATAAGTGTTTCTAAATAAAGAACTGATATAAATAAAGAACAAATCCACAAGTAGCTGGAATTACACAAAAAAAAAAATCTGGTGTGAAACACTCACACAACTTTCTCTTACTTCTGTTCTCAAAATTATAAATAATTAACAAATGTATAGTTTGTGTGCCAAATATAACGAAATTCGTCGAAAACTAAAAAAGCTGTTCAGTCAAAGCGCACTTCCGGCTTACTAATTTTCTTAAAACTTGGAATTTTGGCCATCTATTTATTTCTAATTAATTTTGTTTGGATGATAGGATTGTATAATCAACTATGATATCACTTTAGAGAAAAACATAACCAACCCCTCCCCAAAAAGTGCCCTTAAATAAATTTTTCCAGAGAAAGATCTTAAATAAAAGATGTAGATCTTTGCATTTTTAATTTATATACGAAGTTACAAGAAAATCGTCGAAGCCATTTTTGAGAAAGCCGCCAAAAACTGAAAAAAACGATTTAGTAAAATGTTAAAACAAACGCACTTCTGATTATCCAATTTTTTTCAAACTCGGAATTTCAACAACATATTTAATTCTAATTAACATTATTTAGATGATAGAATTGTCTAATAAATTGAAATAGCATTTAAGATGAAAACTTAACACCACCATTTCCCCAGAAGTGCCCTTAAATGAATTTTCCAGGAGAAATGTTTCAAATAAAAGTTGTAGCTCTTTGTATGTGTAGTTGATATGCGAAGTTTAAAAAAAAATGGTCGGAGCCATTTTTGAGAAAATCGCAAAAACGTAAAAAAAAACAACTAGTAATGTCGTACTTCCGGTTGAGGAATTTTGACAGATAACGCACCGTCAGATCCTATGGTGACTTCAACTTTTTACGGTTTTTCGTTTTTGAGCTATGCTGTTCATATATATACACACACACACACACACACACACACACACACATAGACCACTTGCTAAACACCACTTTTTTGGACTCAGGGGACCTCAAAACGGATATTTCCGGTGAAAACTCGATATCGAAAATTTGACACGATTACAATACTTCCTCCTATTAGGAGTGGGAGAAAGTAAAAAATCAATTACTTTATAAACAGATCAGCGTATAGATTTGTAATAAACTTAACAAAACCACACAGATGTTAGATCAGACCACCGGGGAAAACACCCGGACACAATTAAAATCAAAACTATTCCTGGACGTAATCCAAACAAACAGTTAATATTTATTTAAATGTATATCTTTTGTATTGTTATTAATTTAGTAAGGCAAGGGTAATTTTTGTAAATTTTTTTAATATGGGCTAGTTTACGAGTACCGTATTTATGTAACTTTATACTACAATAAAGCGTATATACTTAAGTACGTACAATAATAATATATAGAAGTGCCAATGTACATTATCATTATAACGTTCCTATATTGATTTTTTTATATTTGTAATTGATATTGTGATGGCATATCACAAGTCAAATTAGTTTCCTGCTGTCCGCAAGGAATGCCAAGCTCGTATAAAAGGAAAAGAAGCCAACCAAGGGTTGGGGATGAAGCACCGTCCTACTTCCCCTATCACAGGGGTCTAAATTGAAGGAAAAGGGACAGTGGAGGCCCCATTCTAATCACCATCTTCAAGAGCGAAGACACCTTCATCTCCGTGCGATCAGCCAAACACAAACATCGAGTCTACATATCAGCACTTGTCTATCTCTCAATCTCTCATTGAGTTTATCTCCCTGTCTCTTAATCTCATAAGACAAGTCCTTAGAATCATAAGTGTATATATATTAATTATAGTGCAGTAGTAATAGTATTTAGTTATTAATTTTCAACCCCCTGAAAATCCTGGAAGGCATTTTCAAGGAAATCGCAAAAAAAAAAAAAACTTAAAAATTCACTCAGTAAAATGGTAATCCCCGGTTGAGTTTACTGTAACAGATAACTTCCTGTCAGATATCATGGTAATAGCTAAACGAAATGTCAAGTTTAAAACTTCTGCCCAGACAATTTTTTCTAAAAACCACGTTTTCTTTACTTAGGAGACATCCGTGCATTTCCGGTGTAAACAAGATATTGAAAATTTGAAAAGATAACAAGTTTTACTGCTATAAGGGAAGTAAATAACAAAAAAAAAACAAAACTAAACTAGTAAATTTTATAGCAGTTTTCATTCATAATCTTTGACTTTTTTCTAGGAAAAATGTATTTTCATTTCCAGAGAAAGAAAAAGAAAACAAAAAATGTCAAAAGGTTTATTCAAAATGATGTCACTAGTGATGCACAAAGTGTGAAATCGGTCTGAATATATTCTTTACAATGATGATCTCATTATTTTTGCTTTTATGAAGACAAAAATTTTGAACAAACTAATGAGCCCGTTTTTTTTAACTCCTTTGAATTAACTTCTTCTTTCTATTTTGTTGTTTTTTTTGTTATGATGTGAAAAAATAGAATCTGAACAACAAAAGAAACATATTAATCCTGAAATGATGCCCTTATATGGCAGCAATGAGATTTCTCTATAATTGTTCATTAACATCTTTAAAGAAATGTGTGTGTGTGTGTGTGTGTGTGTGTGTGTGTGTGTGTGTAGAAGATAGGAAAGAGGAAGAATACAGTAATGTTCTATTATGATTTAGGGTTGACAATCCAAGATATAGCGAGCGGTAGCGTGGAGGTTGCTCTGTATAAGAGAAGTAGGCTAATGCATCCTCATTACTAACACCATTCCCTTTAGAATACAGTTGTTTCAAGTATGCTTACAGTGCCGCACATATAATGCCTAGCTTCTATTTTAAGTCTAGCATAACTCTTAAGCTTGTGCTTTTCATAACTCTCTTCCGCCCCTCACCCACACACACACACACACACACACACACACCTCTTTTCCTTAATATCCACTTCAACCATCTGGGATGCATAAACTTCTTCATCAACTTAAATCTACGTTTTCTATGTCTTTATTTAATGTTTAAAAGTATCACATAACCTTCCCATATTATTATTTTCCTTTTGTATTCATTATGGAGAAGTTTATTGTGTAAGCTATATATGAAATTAAAGCAGAAATATGACTTTATCATTTGAAATATTTTTGAGTTTCACAAGTTAGTTTTCGTTAGAATAAATAAATAACTGCTAGAATAAATTTTAGTATTATTAAATACTTAATTTAATATTTTTGTAATAAAGATAAGTTTCTTGAAAATAATCTGAATGTGAAACATTCATACAACTTTCTAATATTGAGCTTGATATAATTAAAAAAATGGACCAATGGATAGAGGTGGTGGAGTACATGTTGATTATCTATTATTACCAGGTACAAACAGAATATGTAAACACTGAAATACAGAAGATGGCGCCAAAACATTTAAAATGTAGGTAATGTGGCATAGATTCCACAAATCACTCTGAAATTAATATTTCCGGGGGGGGGGGATATTACAAATAAAAGTAATAGGTTTATATCTGCAGTTAGTATGCCAAATTTAAATAGAATCATTGTAGCCATTTTGTAGAAAATCCAACAAAAAACAAAAACAACTTATAAAACTAGTCTACAAAGTTGCCACTTCCGGTTAATCGACTTTTCTCATACTAGGAATTCTATCAATACTTCTAATGTATACTACACATTGGGGTCAAGGGGCTTCCTCTGGATTGGTGGGGATACCCCAGGGTGAATAGTAGGCTTCACCTCCTATTCATCAGGGCCGTCCGAGCGCAGCGTTTAGTAGTACTGCACCCTACAAGAGGTGACCCTGTTTATTACAGAACTCGGCGGACCTAGACCTGGACGTCGATAAAAGTCCCCGACGGAATAGGTGTACCCGTCGGTCATCCAAGGCGGTGTCCCTGGGGGCAGCCTCGGAGATACACCTTCCCCCAAAACAGGGTGTTATGCGTACCGTGCCCATGGAGGTTTGCAGCCGGGGGGTAATACAGGCTGTATTATAACGGTGCCTCTCTGAAACCGGGCCACATCAGGGAGTAATAAATGGCCTTGCTGTGTCATGCGGGGCTCTGGCACAGTCGACTCAAGAATTCCCCAGCTCCTCGTGGGACCAGATATGGAAACAACCCAAATCAAACAAGGAGAGAAGAAGAGAAAGAAGAAGAGCCGGAAGACTGGGCGGGCAGGCGCCGCCGTACCATCTCGTGCAGTCCAGAGCACAAAGGAGCTCGCTCCTAGTGAAGTGGATGTGCGGGTGGTACCTAGCACAAGTGGGATGAGCATTGCTCATCAGGCTGGACATGCACAGGTGGAGAAGCGGGTAGTAGCCGCTGGTGTGCATGCTGAGTATCGGACCCCTCAGGAGCAAGCTCCCAGGGGTAACGAAGGAACCGCTGGACCTGGTACTGCCAGGGCGAGCTGTGCTCGTCAGGCGGACCAGTCTCAGACGGACAAGAAGAATGAGGAAGGGAGCAAGAAGGCTCCAGTTCTTCCTCCTGGTGCAGGTAAGATGGCGGAGGCACCGGGAGGGAGAAAGATCCTTAAGTGGAAGAAGAGGACGCCGCCGCTGCCGCCTCCGGGACAACCGGGAGCGATGGATGACCCCCTGAGAAGAGGTCTCAGTGGGGCAGGCGTCAGATGGTACCTCCGCGCGCTCTCTGAGGGCATAAACCCTCAGGGGGCGAGGGCGGAGGCAGAGAAACATAGGGCACAAGAGAGGGGCAATAACCCACCTCAACAGGCCCAGGGTAAGCGGGAGAGGTACACTACACCTCCCGAGAAGAAGGATGTTAAGAGAAGGAAGGGTAGCTTCCTCCGATCCAGTTGCACTTGCCGGGCCCTCCTCGGCTGGGCGCCCTATCCCTCGCCAGTCTGGCCCCAGCTATGCTGGTGCAGTGAAGGTGGTGAGGGTGGGCGTGATGCCGAGGGGCTTTCCGGAGAAGGTGCTTAGTGCTGAGGAGCTGTCAGCACTAGAAGAAGCGTTAGTAGAGGAAATATCCCTCGGGTGGGAGCATAAGCTCTATTTCGAGGGAATTCATTTCCGTCCAGGCATGCTTTGGCTGGACTGTACAAACCAACAGACTGCGGACTGGGTGCACAAAAAGGCATCGACTTTGAGCACCTGGACGGGGGAAGAGCTGGTGGCGTGCTCGGGAGAAGACATCCCGAGGATGCACCTATTACGACGTTCTTCCCGCGTAGTGAAGGCAAGGGCATAGAGAAGATACTAGCTATCGTCAGTGCCCAGAACGAAGGACTGAACACGAAGGCGTGGAAAGTCCTTAGCTGCAAAGAAGAGAACTCGGGCCTCGTGCTGACTGCCGGCATTGACGGCCAATCGTACGAGGCACTGAAGAGGGAGGGGTACCAGATCAGGTACCGTTTTGGTAAACTCCCTGTTAGAGGACTCAGGAAGTCCGAGGATGAGGCGGGCACGAAAGAGCATCAAGCTCCTTCGCCCTCCACCCTAGAGGAAGTAATACCGCGGGAGGATTGCCCCCCGGAGGAGGCCCAACGAAGGGTGAGCCTGGGAGATGTGGATCTCTCATCTCTCAGGGTGAGCCTTTTGAAGGAGGAGGAGGAGGAGGAGGAGCAGATGCTCCTGGAAGAGGAGGGGGATCCTCCTCTCACCCCTCCATGAACAGTCATGCTGAGGGACTGAGCACCGGGGTAACCCAGGTGAACCTGCACCACGCTAAGGGGGCATCAGCCAACATAGCAAGGTTGTTCACTAAGCGGCTACTAGGACTGGTGCTGATTCAAGAACCTTGGACAGTCGGGCGACAGATCTGCGGGCTGTCAGGTAAGGATGGCAAGGTAATTTGGGATGCAAAAAGTGACAAACCTAGGGCCTGCATCCTGATCAGGAACAATATTAATTATACTTGTCTTTCAGAATTTACGACGCGGGACTTAGTGCCTATTTTGGCCCACCTACAATATGGAGGCAATCACCGCGCCGTTGTAGTGGCATCCAGCTATTTCGCTGGGGACAGGGCTGATGTACCGCCAGCGGAGGTGCAGGAGCTGGTGGCGTACTGTCAAGAGCGGAAGCTGCCACTCCTCATCGGATGTGATGCCAACGCCCACAACAGAGTATGGGGCAGCAGCGACAACAACAGGAGAGGTGAGTACCTCTTAGAATTTATCCTTCAATATAATCTAGACATTTTTAATGTGGGGGCAGCGCCCACCTTTGTAACTAGAGTTAGGAGGGAAGTTCTTGATCTTACGATAGGTAGTCAGAGTATCGGGCAATTCGTTCGGAACTGGAAAGTCTCGAACGAGCCCTCCCTTTCAGACCATAGGATCATTATGTTTGATCTAGAGGGGCTCGGGGACGGGGAGACTGTATGGAAGAACCCCAGACGTACAAATTGGGATGAGTTTAAAACCAATTTAGGGTGTGCTCTTAGCCGTATAGGCACTGTGAAGGCTCCACAGTGCCGGCTGGAGCTGGAACATTACTTGGATGAGGTTAATGGGGCAATCATAGGCGCCTTTGAGGATAGCTGCCCCACTAGCAGGTTGCATCGTAGTAGGGATGCTCCTTGGTGGAGCAAGGACTTGGCGAAGCTGAGGTCTCGAGTGCGAATGCTCTATAACAGAGCAAAACGCATGGGAGACTGGCAGAGCTACACCGTGGAGCTGACAACCTACAATAAGGAAATAAGGAAAGCCAAGAGAAATAGCTTCAGGAAATTTTGTGGTGAGATTGACTCCCTGCCGGTGGCGGCCAGACTGCATAAAGCAATGGCCAAGCATGGCATGGGAGCTCATATGTCGCTCAGAAATCCTGATGGCAGCTATACGCATGATGGAGAGCAAAGGGCTCATCTCCTGCTGGATACTCACTTCCCGGGGAGTTTACCGTGGGAGGAGGTTTTGGAAGTGATGGAACCGGGCAGGCCCGGCAGGGTGGATTGGGAAGTAGCCAAAGCCATCTGTACTCCTTCGAGGCTGGAATGGGCAATTGGCTCGTTCTTGCCATACAAGTCACCGGGTGTGGATGGAATCTTTCCCGCCCTTATACAGAGGGGCATAGGGGAGATCCTACCACACCTGGTTCGAATAACTAGAAGCAGTTTGGCACTCGGGTACATACCGGGACCATGGAGAAGGGCAAGGGTGGTGTTCATCCCGAAAGCAGGGAATAAGGACTCCACCCTGCCCAAATCCTTTAGGCCTATCTGCCTCACGTCCTTTTTTCTTAAGGCAATGGAGAAGGCCTTGGATAGTTATATAAGAACGGAGATTCTGGAGAGGGTGCCTTTGCACCCGCGACAGCATGCATACCGAGCGGGAAGATCAACGGATACCGCTCTGTATGAGCTGACGAGTGCTATCCAGAAATCTCTAGATGTCAAGGAGACGGCCATCTGTGTCTTTCTTGACATAGCAGGGGCCTTTGACAACACCTCCCATGAGGCCGTCAGTAGGGCCCTAATTAGAAGGGGGGTTGACGGCACCATGGTGAGGTGGGTGAATGAGATGTTGTCCACACGAACAGTGGAGACGATGGTGGGCCAAGAAACCATTAGAGTCAGTACGACCAGGGGTTGTCCTCAAGGGGGGGTTTTGTCACCCCTAATATGGAGTTTGGTAGTAGACGAACTCCTCTGCAAACTGGCGGATCTCGACATCTCCTGTCAGGGGTATGCCGATGATATCGTCATAATTGCTAGGGGTAAGTTCGAGGATACCCTCTGTGAAATACTACAGAGGGGTCTAGACATCACTAATAGATGGTGCCTTTCTGTGGGGCTGGGTATTAACCCAGCGAAAACCACGGTAGTTCCTTTTACAAGGCGCAGGACTCTTCCACATCTGAAAAGTATCCAGTTAGCTGGAGTTGATCTAGAGTGGAAGAAGGAGGTTAAATATCTCGGGGTAACTCTGGATAGTAAGCTTCTGTGGAATAGGCATGTTGAAATAACGGCCAGTAAAGCTACTCGCGCTCTCATGGTGTGCAGGAGGGTGGCGGGCAAGTCCTGGGGATGCCCTCCTCGAATTCTTATTTGGATGTACACTATGATGGTGAGACCTATTATCACCTATGGTGCAGTAGCGTGGTACAGTAGAGCAAAGCTCGAGAAGGTCAAGAAGACTCTTGACAAAGTACAGCGCCTTGCGTGCCTATGCACGACGGGAGCTATGAGGACGTGCCCCTACAGCCGGGATTGAGGTTATTCTCAATCTCACACCGCTCCACCTAGTGGTAGAGCGAGTGGCGAAGGGAGCCCTCCTCAGAATCTCTAGGGAGGGCATGGGGAGATGTGGCCTGGGGGGTGGGAGGCGAATGCCTCCTTCTGCAGGCTCCCTCCCCTGGGACTTTCCTAGAGATAGCATGACTAAGAAATATAGCTTCGTTAGGAATTTTTCTACGAAGCTAAGTACGAAAGGAGAGTGGAGCGATGGATCCGCCCTGGACAGTGTTAGCAAGCATGCCATTAAGTGGTACACAGATGGGTCTAAGACCCTCGAAGGAACCGGGGCAGGGGTGTTTGGGCCTAGAATCAAACACTCAGAGCCCATGGGCAAGTTTCCTAGCATCTTCCAGGCGGAAATCTACGCTATTGGAAGGTGCGCTCAGTTGAACCTCGATCGGGGATATCGGAATCAGGAGATAGTTATCCTATCCGACAGTCAGGCGGCCATTAAAGCACTGAGCTCTTACGTACTCAGTTCTAAAATGGTATGGGATTGCCTAGGCAAACTTAATGAACTAGGCAGGAGTAATAAAGTCACCCTGCATTGGGTGCCGGGACATGTCGGCGTGGAAGGCAATGAGGCAGCTGACGCCCTGGCAAAGGAAGGCGCTGTATCTCCTCTTATTGGGCCAGAGCCCTTTTGTGGAGTCAGTGACCAAGTATTTCTCGAAGAAATCAAGAAGGAGGAGGTGGTCAAAAGAGCTCGTCTCTGGAACACCATCTCGGGACTGAGGCAGGCCAAGGTCTGTCTGGGCGATTATAACCAGGAAAGGTCGAAAGCCTTCATCAGTCTGAGTAAGAATAGGATCCGTATTCTTACGGGATTCCTTACGGGGCATTGCAGACTCAGGGGGCACCTGAGAAAGCTTGGCCTAGTAGGTGACGGCATATGCAGATTCTGTGGAGAGGCGGAGGAAACTCCGATACACCTCCTCACGGACTGTGATGCCGTCATTCAAAGAAGATTTAGTAGTCTGGGCTGTTACCAGATAGGGGAGGAAGAAATACCTACCCTAGAACCTTCCAGGATCCTGAGATTCCTCAGGGAGTTAAACCTGGAGAGGGTGCTATAGATGAGCTAGCTCATCTTAGGCACCAGAGGGGGGTACAATAGATCAAGAATGGTCGCGGTACAGAACCCTAGGAAAAAAAAAAAAAAAAAAAAAAAATACTACACATTGATCCTATCAATACTATGTTATATACCTTTCACTAGCTAAACCCGGCCACGCTTCGCTGTGGCTCAGTCCGATTTTAATTATTAGAGAAATAAATAGAAGTATTATAGTTAACATAGATTCAGCAAGAAAACAAACCATTCAATTTAATACCCTACTTTGCGTTGCTGTGAACTGAAAGGAAAGAAAGAAAAAATGTTTTTAACTATAAGTCTTTTTTTATTGTAAAGCTAGTGTAATGGACTACATGTTTTTGTTTGTCCATTTTCTGCATAAACATAAAGGTTGACCGACTCTGAAGCATTGCCCATGAGAGAAGCATTCGTTTTCTAAATTCAAACCGCATACTTGCAAAGATTGTCCTTGTGTTGTGGTGGTTGGTTCCGCAAAGCTGAAAAGCATCAGAGACATTTTCCGAGATAGCCTGCTTCATTTTGTGGTCATCGACCGGTTTCGCCCATCTTCAGGATGCGTTCGTCAGACAGTGTGATAACACAGACTTGCACAGAGCAAATTTAGTTTATACCATATATCCATATATACCATATATATCAGTTTAAACTGAATTTGCTCTGTGGAAGTCTATGTTATCATACTGTCTGACAAACGCATCCTGAAACCGATCGATGACCACAAAATGAAGCAGGCTATCACGGAAAACGTCTCTGATGATTGTCCTTGTGCTTTATTGCTAGTCACAGCGAACGCAAGGCGTATTAGAAATTGAAATCGTTTGAAATCGAACGCCATATCTGTCGGTATGAGTAGTATTCGTGGAGGTGGTACGTCTTCACCTTTATATGGTCCAATGAGAATTGTTGCTTGAATTAGATTATTTATCAATTATTCAACTACTAATCATGTAACATTGCATAACTTTGGCTGATTGATGTTTCGGAGTACTATAATTGGCACTCCAATTTTCAAATTTAGAATGTGTGGCGGTAATCCGGTAACATCGAGTGAATTAAAAAATTCCGTTGGAAAATTCACAACTTCACTTTGGTCCATCACGAAATAAATGGATTTGTATGTCACTGTTTCATCTGCGATTCTGTTTGGAATAATGTTGTTCATATTGAGTAAGTCGACATTTTTAGCCGCTAGAATGGCTCTTCCGTTTACCCATGCGTGATTTTGATAATTTGTTTCGATTCTTTGGAAGACCTTATCTACTAATACTGTGCGAGACTGGTGTGAGGCACTTCAAGACTGGTGGCGGTGAGAGATACTTATAAGTTGTTGTGGTGGTTGGTTCCGCAGAGCTGGAAAGCATCAGAGACATTTTCCGTGTAGCCTGCTTCATTTTCTGGTCATCGACCGGTTCCGGGCGTTCGCCCATCTTCAGGATGCGTTTGTCAAGAGCAAATTCAGTTTATGCACTCCCTGATGCGTATAAACTGAATTTGCTCTGTGCAAGTCTGTGTTATCACATTGTCTGACAAACGCATCCTGAAAATGGGCGAACGCCCGAAACCGGTGGATGACCACAAAATGAAGCAGGCTACCACGGAAAATGTCTCTGATGATACTTATAAGTAGTTGAGAAAGAGGTTCAGAGAGCGCGCCATGATCGCAACGCGTCTTTCTATTTCTGCCAACCTCGCAAAAAGCTCGGAATTTCCCGTTTCCATGGGAACTTCGGAGTAAAAAGTATATATAAACACTCTTATATAGAAATACAACGTTGTGTAAAAATTTCAAGTCAATCCATCTACTCTTTTCGAGTTTTGCGGCCACAAACAAACGGATGCTGAATTTTTATATATATAGATTATACTGTACTGTACAGTGATGAGCAGTGTTGTCTGTAGCTAGAGAACACTGCTTGCAGGCCGGCAGTGCATAGAGAAGGCTGCGGGAGGGGGCACAATAGATTTTTCAGGTTGCAATGCGATAATCCCCTACAACAATCTGCATCTACATTATACTGAAATAGTCCCCTTTAGAAGAAAGCTAAACGTTATTGTTCCCCACCAGAACCCCCCCAAAAAAAATCAATTTATACGTGAAAATGTTTCCAAAAGAAAGAAAAAATAAAAGTGATAGATAATTAGTTGGTATAGATATACAAAGTTTAAAGAAAATCGTTGAAGCTGTTTTCAAGAAAATCGCAAAAAAAGTGAAGAAAGGAAAAATACATTCAGTAAAGTCGCACTTCCGGTTGATGGATTTTGGCAGAAACCTTAAGGGTCTTTCAATAATTGAACCTTGAGCCGCTTGGAGCCGGTTGTAGTCTGACCAAAACGGAATACTAAGTTCAAGCTTCTTGCGACTTTTCATTTTTGAGATATTTCGTTCACAGAATACAATTTTTTTTTTCAACCTCAGAGGACTTCAAAACATGTATTTTCGGTGAAAAAAAATCAATTTCGAAAAATTTGACACGATCGCAATACTTCCTCTTACTGGGGGGTGGGGGGTGGGGTAAGAGAAAGTAAACAATGAAACATATTGACGTGTCTTTTTCTTTTTGTTATATTTTTGTATTCGCCTCTATTGTCATACACCTGAACTATTGGGCATTTTAATTAATATTAAGCAATCATAATAATAATAATAATAATTTTTTTTTTGTTTTGGCGGGGGAAAAATGCGTTATGCAGATCAGGGGGATAGTGATCCCAGATATGTGAGACTCTAAACCACTAAAAAACCCAAACTCCTCCTTACAGGCATTGGAACCCCCGCCCTGGGATCACTTATCGCATTTCATCAGGGTGTTGCCCTTTCAGGCTCCTTCTCCCTCGATACTACTTTAAGCCAACAGTTTTAGACGTTGGTCTAGCTCCTGTTTCACCGTAGCACCATCTCGACGAATGACGCTACCTTGACCCAATAATCTCTGCAGGACAGCAGTATCAATACTATAAAGAAAATATATAAAGTATAATATATATATATATAAATACAAGGGGCCCTTAACTTAAAAGAAGCCCTTTAGCTAAAAGATCAATTGATTAAATTGCTCGGGAAGGGGCAGTTTGAGACACACAAGTGGTGTAGCAACAACGAAGAGTTCATGAACTCGGTTGGTTCGGACGCAGTTATAGAAGAACTGTCGTTGGAATCAAAAGAGACCTGCATCAGAGTCTCCACGATGGGCTCGGGTGCCAAACGGCCTAATTCCTGCTCCAGGCCGTTTCTCTCAACCGCCCATCTTTTGCAATCGAAGAAAAAGTGTAGTGGGCATCATCGAAAACTGAATCCTCGAAGAGACATGACGGTTCACCCACCTTCCCCATCCTATATATAGGTACGAGGTAAAGTACCCGTGTCCCGTAAGGAACTGGGTAAGCTAGTAATTTACCTCCCAGGCCAGGCCTTCTTTCCGCCCACTCAGCTGGGCTTGCAATCAGTTTAGCTGTCCACCTTCCTCGGCTGTCCACACGCCACCGTTCCTGCCCGGACCGAATTGTGTAATCCCTGGCTATCGCTCTCACCTCAGTGCAACTGTGTACTTTACTCAGGTCATGTGCCATCTTCCGTTCCTGAGCCATAAGGTCGATGGGAGTCACTCCAGCCGCCAACAGAGCTGCCGGCTCCGAGAGACCGTCCGGTAAGAACAGGCGATTTTGTGAGCACCTCTTCTTTATACCGATGCCATCTGCTTCCGGTATTTTTCTTTCTTCAGCGCGTCAGCCCAAACTTCGCACCCATACAGTAGTATGATTAATAATAATAATAATAATAATAATAATAATTTAAGCAATAATCAGTGTGAAAATGTACAATAGGAAAGTATCTTGTTACTAATAAGTTTTTTTTTTACTAATGCCGAGTCACTGACGTGATGAGTGTAATATTATACGAGTAAAGTTTGTCAGAATATTAAAGTTGATGCAGAGTAACTTTCAATTACCAAATAAGATTAGAATTTACACTTGCCACTTTACAGAATTTGATCATAGCAAAGTGTTCAACATTTAAACTGTAAGCTGCTTTAATAAAAGATCATGAATTATTATTTTTTATGTATGGAGGTTTGGACAAAAATTAAACTGGCTAATGAACTTTTTTTTAAAAAAAACAAACATTTCTTTATTACAATTGCCAACTTCTCGACAAATATATTGTATTTTTTTTTTCAAGACTATATTAAAATGTTTCTTAATGTACATAATAAAAAGAATAATTAGGAGTAATTACCTAATTTAGTAGTGTACCGGACAAGAGAAGTAGCAAGATCAAGACGACTGAGTTTTAAGTTCAAGTTCATACAACCTTTGGATTTTCTCTTCCTAGGACCCTCCACAGTTAATAGCCCGTTGAGCCCGCTGACAAGAGAAATGGCAAATCTAGGAGGATCGAGGTTCAAGATCAGCCAATATTATTCTTAGATTTTCTTTTCGTAGAAAACTGCTCACTGTCCGGTGATTGGCAGTGTTATCTATGGAATAATATCAGGAAATGGTGAGTGAATGGTAATGATGAATTGATGAACTGACAAATTGATATTGAACTCAATATAACGTTGTTAGTGTATATGTTGTAGCGTAGAGTGGTTCGGGGTTTGTTGAAATGGCATATCTGTGTATATGTGTTAGGGAGATATGTATGAGTTAAGAAATAGAGAATAGGCATCACTAGTTTAAAATAAATATATTAACTATAAATGAACTTAGAGATTTTTTCAATATTATAATAATAAGCTTATAAACACACAAAACTCTCGCACTTAAATATTCTGTAGCTAGATTGATATTAAACACAAATGTTCAACTTAAACACTTCTTGGCCCACTGACTGTTGTAAGACGAATGTTAGTTGTTGAACTGTGTGAATACGATTGACTAAACAATGCTGGTAGTATAGCATAAAGGGAGTTTTAGAAAGCTCTCTCTAACGGTCTCTTTTTACCTACCCGTTGTCTTAGAATATTATTGAACTCAGTTTAATAGTCCCTCAACAGATTCTAAGCTCACTTCACTGCTCTGAAGTACACTTTATGTTAAGTTAAAATCACTAACATATTTTTCCAAAATTATTTCTATTTTTCCGTTTGCTTCTTCCCATTGCATTACAACCTGTATTTTACAATACTTAGTGAGGAGAGAGTAGAGTTACCAAGCGATGAGAGATGATATTAGTAACCTGATAGATTCAGAATGATGTAGAATTGGCTGATGTAGGTCGCTTGAAGATTGAAATGGATAGTTAGTTAGGTAGTGGATGGATGGATAGTTAGAACTCTTTTTGACTGTAACGGTATATTAATAAGTATAGCTACATAGCTTTGTGAACTTTGAGACTTGTTTGCCAACTTGATTAATCCAATTTATCTGACGAATGAATGTAATCTTCAATTTAATTCGGCGACAATTGTTTACTCTTTTAAGATTATTTGCTGACTAATTTTAAAGCTTCACATATTCAGTTATTTTGATGGGGGGTGGGGGAGAGATTCGTTGTCGAAGTAGAAGCTTATTCGCCTATAATTATAATGGGTGTGTCAAGGAAGGTAATACAATGTAGTTAACGTGCGCTTAGTGGTTTATAATGGTGGCATCACAATGTTACTTTTAATGCGACTACTGAGTGTTACATTATAGTTTTTGTTTGGCGAATTTGCTGGTGATTGTTTCATTAGTTTGTAACGAGAGTATACTAACTGTGGAGATCGACCATGAGAAGACTGAGGACGCCGTCAATGACCAAAGTAGGTGGTAAATCATACACGGCCAATAGGGTAAAACTGATTATACACAGTTGTTACTAACATAACTGCATTTAAAAAAAAAAAAATATTATGCAGATTTAATGAATCATTCAACATTGGTTGAATGAAGACAATATATTTATCGAAAATTTGGCAATATATGAAAAAGATTGTTTTTTTAACAAATGATTTTTAAAAAAAAATCAGTTTAAATTGTTATCGAAACTCCATATACAGTATTATTCGTTCCAGGTATGACAAATTTGATTATTACTATTACTATTATTATTATTATTATTATTTTCTTTTTTCAATCCCTCGCGGCCCGCAGGCAAGGGAGGAACCTGTTTTCAGTATTTGGTATTACGGTTCTTACTGGAACCGAACAATTGTCCTATGATAAAGACAAAAGAAAAAGAAAAATATGTCCGTGCTAGTCTCTGGCGTCTTCCCTTAGCACTTCCCTTACAATGCGGCAGGTGTGGAGTACCACAGCCTGCTGCATCTCGTATATGATGGTCCTCCTGATTCCCATCATGCAGAGGCCCTCCCCCAGCGACCGCGGCACAAGTCCCGTGGCTGAAATAATCAACGGGACTATCTCCACCCCTGAGACTCCTCTCCATACAGCAAATATTTCTGCCGCCAGTGGCCTGTATTTAGCCAATTTCGTGGTATACGCGCGGGCTATGTTGGCGTCATCCGGGACAGATACATCAATCAGCCACACCCTGCCTGTTATTTTGTTATGCCAGATCACATCCGGCCGGGTGTTGGCGACGGCATGGTCCGTCAGTACCTCTCTGTCCCAGTACAGGAGACACCGCGCGTCTTCCAGCACTGGCAGGGGGTCATACTTGTAGTATGGGGAGGCATCTTGAATCAAACCGAGTTTCTACGCCAACTCTCTGTGTAGGGTCCTGGCCACACTTTTGTGCCTTTGGAGATAGTCTCTTTGTGCCAGCAAGGGGCACGCCGCTAGCAGGTGGTGAACTGTCTCCGGCGCAGCCCGGCATAGTCTGCACCTGACGTCGGCGACACCGCTATCGTTCATGATGCGGTTCCTGTAGTACCTGGTGGGAACAACCTGGTCCTGTATCGCGATGAGGGCATCTTCCGTTTCCGGAAACAGCAGCCCACGCGTAAACCAGGCCACGGACGCCTCCTTGTCAATCAATTCTCCATCTAGTGCTGCCGGGTATTGTCCGTGTAACGCCTTTCTCCGCCAGGTCTCGCCCACGCTAGGTGGGGGCTCATTATCCACCTCCACCCTCGTAGGCTCAGCACTCAAATTCAGAGGGGTAAAACCCGTATCACCAGCAAGCATTGCATCTATCAGCCCTGATCCCCGCCGTGCCAAGAAATACTCCCGCATTCGGTTTACCTGGGCTTCGTGCTGCGCGATTATATCCACAACACCCCTGCCGCCTTCCGCACGTGGGAGGATAACCCTCTCCACCGCCGCCCTGGGGTGGTGCTTGTTTTGCGCTGTCAGCGAAGTACGCACCATACGCTGCAATGCACTAAGTTCTGTGCTGGTCCATCTGATTATCCCAAATGTGTATGACAGCACCGGGACACAGAAAGCGTTGATCGCGCGGGTCAAATTACCACTATGAAGCCCACTGTGCGCGACAACCTGCAGACGTAGGCGAAACTTTGCAGTTACTTCCTGCTTAATCGTCGTGTGCAGGACTCCTTTACTTTGCTGTATGCCAAGGTATCTGTAGCTGTCACCCGACGCAATGCCTCCATTTCAGTACCGTCCTCCATCACACATGGCGTGGGGTTCACTCTTCCCCTGATGATTGTTTGGGTACGGCACTTGTCTAGTCCGAACTTCATAGTTATATCAGCCGAGAATCGTCGGACTGTATCGATCAAAAGATCAAGGTGGACCTTACGGGCAGCATATATTTTGAAGTCGTCCATGTAGAAGAGGTGTGACAGCCTGCTTCCGGGGGCGGCGGAACCCCATGCATATCCGTATCCGGAGGATTCCAGCAATGCCGATAGCGGGTTAATCGCCAACACAAACCATAACGGGCTTAAGGCGTCTCCCTGAAAAATCCCTCTCTTGATTTGGATCATTTCTGTCCGAGTCACTTCCTCACTCGCTGGCATCACAATATGAGTCCGCCAGCTGCCCATGGCCACATTAAGGAATCTTATGACATTGGTAGCCACGCCGTACAGTTTCAAAATATCAGTCAGCCAAGTGTGCGGAACTGAATCATAGGCCTTCCTGTAGTCTATGTATGCCATATACAAATTACGTTTTTGTCTTTTGGCCTGTTCTGTGGCTACTGTGTCTATAATAAGCAGCTCTTTGCATCCATAGGAGCCCCGCGCACAGCCCTTTTGAACGTCTGCGATGATATTCTCACCATCGACGTAGTCGTGTACTCGTTTCGCTATACACGCTGTGAGTAACTTATACAGTGTGCTGAGACAGGTGATAGGCCTATACTGTGCCGGGTCTCTTGCGTCTCCCCCCTTGTGCTTCAAATTATTATTATTATTATTATTATTATTTAATTATAATAATATAACTGTTATTATCTTTCATTTTCAGTCAAAATTATATTATTATTTTTCTAATGACCTGTTTTGTCTAAACCATAAAATTTTTGAATTTCGATGAATTACTTTTAAGTAAAAACCAAAAGCTAATTACAAATACTATATATAAAATAAACCATAAATAAAAATAGAACCAGAATCAGTATTTTGACTGTTTTTAATTGATTCGACAGAATATTATTTATTTAGTTCTTTCCAGCTATTAATGGAAATTAATGGATCCAAACGATTCAGTAATTCAGAGCTGAAATTTTGATTGAAATGGGGATGATTGCAAATAGGTCTCCCCCTGATACGGCCAGCCGTTCAGAAGGGTTAATGAAAAAGAAATTGTTGACGGTAGTCATGTCTGATCATTTAACCCCGCAACGGATTAAACATTTCCTAAATGTATAGTCGATATGGCGAGAAGGACTGAGAGCTATAATGAAAGAGAATCAGGGCTAGGAGAGAGAAAACAAATCTGGTGTGAAACACTCACATTTCTTCCTCTTTTTGCAATATATATAGTTGTTTTTTTTTTCAATTTAAGGCGCGTGAACATCTGTGGTCATTGGCGCCCGCAGCATTTTCAATGCACTCCGGCCTCCGGATAGTGTTCTCTCGTTACAGACAACACTCACTGTCCATCATCGGACAGTGAGATGTAGAGGCTTCTAGGAAGAAAAAAATTAAGGGTAGCACGCTGTACTCGAACCCGCTTCTTCTGCGTGGGGGTCTAGTACGCTAACCACTTAGCTATTCCCTTCCCTTGTTATTATTATTATTCTATTTATTTTCTTATTTTTGGAAATTATTTATTAATAATTTCTATTGTTTCATAAGTTCAGAATTAAACACAGAATAAAATTTTAGAAGATCAAACGTAATAATAAAATTCTGTAACAAGAAAGTAATTACGTAAAAACTAAATTTAGACTAATTCATGAATAACAACCACTCATATGAGTTAAAAAAAAAAATGAAATTCTGAAATCTTTTTACTCAGATTCTTCACCCAAACTCTCTCGTCCAACTTTTCAAACCTTTGTATTATTTATCCACAGCAACGATTTCTTCGGTGACATTGGTCATCTATGTTGGCGTCAACCGTCATCTGATGGCTACGTTGTTTATTGTAACTCTGTCACAAGGGTGTATAATGGCTGACATCTCTTCATTGAAGTCTGTTCATGATTTGAAATTCTTGTTTACATTGGTTAACATTAAAATAAGTTTTACCAAAAAAAACAATTATTGTTGCAATTGTTTAAAGCAAAATTGCATTACTTTAAAAAGTTCTAACAAAAATTTAGTAAAAAAAAAAAAAAAAAAGTAAAACTCATTTTATTAGCTAACTAAAGCAATAAATAAAAGTTTATTTTTGTTTTCTAAGCTTTAACGACTGGGAGAATAGAAACTCCTGCCAGATTTGTCTACTCCAGTTCTTATAGAAGTATCCTTTTGGTATAGAGACTTAGATCGTAATTACAGAAGAAATCTTGCTTAGGACTTAAAGCAAGCTTATTCTCTTTCTCTCTCACTCTCTCTGCGTAGCCACCCACTCAATTCCTATCATTCTCCTTTTTTCTTTAAGAGTCTGCACACTCGTTGCCCAACAGAGTTCACTCTCTAAGGCTCTTTATCGGCTTCTACTTTACTTCTTCCTTTACCTCATCACTCTTCACTATATCCCGTAGTATTCCTTTGTTGCTGCTGTAGAGGGGATACATGTTCTCACAGCCCCTACCTTTATTGTCAACTAGCCCCTTTCTTACTATATATATATATGCCCTTTGAGTCCCTTTCAATTATTTTCCATCCTTTATTTCTACATCTCCCAACATTACAAGCAGAGAAATAACAGCGACATCTGTTAAAAACAGATTGGTATTATTCTTTTCATCAGTTACGCATTAATGATTGAAGAGTTTATAATAATTATGGTTATTTCGTTTTCCTGCTTATTTTTTGTTTTGTTTTGTATAACTATTATCGCTTTCTCTGTTTGCTTTTAAAGTGTGTGTTTGTGCATGTGATAACAGAGAACAGCGTAATACTAAAATAATAATATTCCGTTTCTATTTCGTTTGGATATTACGAGCGAAGATATCTGTCAAAAATCAGTAACCGAATATGATACATACAGAATTTCTTTCGTCCAATTTGTGGGGATTTTTCTATAACTAAATACGTAAACTCATATTGTAATAAAGCTTTTTATCTATCTACAAATATAAAGAGAACTATAACTTTTATTTTGAAATATTTTTCAGGGGAAAATTCATTTAAGATGTTTATTGAGGGTGGCTTGGGGATGTGCTTCCTCTAGAAGTGTTATTTTAGAATAATATTATAAGATTCTATCATTTCGATAATATTTATTAGAATAAAATAATATGTTAGTCGAAAATTCTGAGATTGAACAAAACAGATTGAACGAATATGGGACTTTACTGAAAAGTGGTTTCCGTTTTCTACGATTTGCTTCACTGATAAAACAACGATAGAATAGGTTTTATCGAAGTCGAACTAAAAATTATAACTTAGAAGAAAACTTTTCAGTGGTACTATAATGGATGGTTAGATGGAGGAGAGAATTTGGGTCTGGTTGATGAAATGAGAAGACTTTGTAAACACTGGTTAACTAGTATATTAATATATAAAGAGACACTGTCTGCCTGGACTTTACAGTAGAGAATGGTTAAGGTAGAGTGGTATGACACCTTAGTGACTGGTGAGGTGTTGAACTACAGTGAACTATATTGAACTGTATCGAACTCTCTATCTCTGGACTGTCCGTTGCTGTATTTATACAGCTTCTCCCATTCCAATCCGAGAGATTGCTTGGGTTCGTTTCGCTTCTCTTTACTCTCGTTAATTGCTGATCTCTCTTTGGTTGCTGTTACATCATCCCCTAATATAATGGATATGTTAGGTGGAGAGAATTTAGGTCTTGTTGATGAAATAAGAAGACTGGGTTAACACTGGTTAACTAATATATTAATAAAGAGACACAGTCTGCCTGGATTTTACAGTAGAGAATGATTAAGGTAGAGTGGTATGAAAATGACACGAAGTGACTGGCGAGATGATGTACTACAGTGAACTATATTGAACTGTATTTATACAGTTTCTCCCACTCCAATCTGAGAGAGTGGTTGGGTTCGTTTCTCTTCTCTCTACTCTCTTTGGTTGTTTTCTCTCTACTCTCTTTGATTGCTGTTACAGGTACTAATGTCAATAGCATTAAGAGAAAGTCATATGAGTGTTTGACTTTAGTTTTTTTTTTTTGTATTTTTTATTAAATTTGTTTTCGTTCGATTATCCAACCAATAAAACAAAGAATATACAAAGTAGTTATTTAAAAAGAATGCCACACCTCCATATCTTCCTCGACTTCTTAATTTTAAATCACTGGGGATTTGTATAAATATTAGTTAATCTGAATGCTATTTAGATATCGACATTGTTTAATTGATCGAAAATCATTTAAGCATTGATTATTTGGAAAAATTCTGAAGATATATTTTCCATCTAATAGTATGGATGTGTAAGAAATTAATTTGTTTAATAATATTACATTCTTAAATAATAAATTTTAAACTTGCACAATTCTTTGTTTCTTTACGTACATATAATGGTAATAATCGTAATTTTAGTTTTTGTATATTTTTATTAATATCATTTATTTTCCTAATTAGTAGTGATTGCCATTCCATTCACCTCTAACTTTGCAAATTTCAATTCTTTTCTCTGAAGAATGTAAGATTTTTCCGAAACAAATCTGTAACTCAGAATATTGCTGCAATGAATAGATTATTGATTTTATTTATTTTTTTTTTTGCAATTACCTCAATTCAACTATGTGAAATCTTTCACAATCCATTACATGGAAGTGCGTCGTTCGGTACCGAATGATTTTTGGGTTTCCTGTTTTGTTTTTTTAAAAACATAATAATGTAATTGTTCTTAAAAATATTATTTTTAATAGTGTATATAAATTATAAGAATTTAAATTATCTTAACTAATTGAAATCCTTCAATCCGAGCAAACTGAAATATAATAATTGACAATGTTGACTGACTGCATATTATGATCAAGGAGTGAAATAATTGAACAGAAAGGAAGTGAATGTCATGAACAGTTAAGTGCCGACATAAATGTTTAGATGACATGATTAGTAAGCACTGTTAAAAGATCATTAGATATTATATTTATAGACAGATATACAGGGTGTCCCAAGGTATATGGATAACGACTTTTTCTCGGAAACTAGCTAGAAAAAATACTAAAAAATACGTGTCCCCGTAGTTTTTTAGAAATCCAAATTTAATTTGCAAATTTGTTTTGATGCTTCGAGAAGCGAGATACAGGC